>VWZY01008294.1:489869-558846 GCA_013399075.1 Chloroceryle aenea
AGGGGTTGGACTGGATGACCTCCAGAGGCCCCTTCCAGCCCAGACATTCCTATGGTTCTATGAAATGATTCATGAACCTGCTACTTGCATAATAATGTGGGACTATTGCAGGTAGGATTATTTTCCATTGGCACAAAACAAAATAAGTACTTAAGTTTCTGTCAAAGCTTCCAGAATATGACCATCAGCACAACAAAACCAACAGAAAAGGGAGTGGGAATCAGCACAGAACCTTTTGTGATAATAAAGAGAATTTTCCCTTACTTCAGCTGTCATCTGGTCACTAAAAGACTACGTGATAGAAAGCTTGGTTGGAAATGCAAAGTTTAACAAAAGTTTTCTCTCACAATTTAGTGAGTTAAAAAAACCCCAACAAATTAAAACACAAAACCATGAATTAAATCAACACATGTCACATAAGATCACACTTTTGCTGCAGCATCTTCCCTGAAACTGGCTCATGCAACTAGTAAAGTCCCACGGTGTGACTTCTGAAATGGTGAGAGAAGATGCCTGGGTTCATCCAAGAGTTTTGACTACACAATAAAGTGACATTCTTCTTACAGCTATTATTACCAAGTCTGCCCAGAAAAAAAGGCAGAGATCAAATCATTTAAAGGAAACTAGAGTCCAATACAGCAGAAAGATGTTTTGTTTTCCCTGGCAAGAAAAGGAAAACATCTTTCCTGAACAGAAAACCTTTTTCACTAGGCTCCCTATGCCAGCATGCTAGACTCTCTCTCTCTGTGGTGCAATCAGTCATAAATTAACAAGCAGACAGCATCCAGGAACTCAAATGCATAGACATGAGCACAGGTGAAAGATTCTATTGTTCTGAACATAAATCTAACTGAGCTGGACCACTGAAAGAGCAGGCTCATTAGGTTCAAAGACTCAAACCCACCCGGGTCCATATTGTTGCTATTGCCATAACCACACACAGATCCTCTCTGAGTTTTGTAGTGATCTTTGAGCCCTATGGATAAGTAGAGCGTGCATCAGAGTAGCTCTGAAAAATACAAATGAGTCATTCAGAATGGACCTCTGGCTCTTACTGATCCTACAGCAACTACTGAAATTGGTATTGAAACTTAGCAAAACAAAGCTGTTTTGGCAAAGCACCATTTTGGGAAAACATCCAAAGGCTTTGGATCTGAGGATGAGATTTGGCTTTGGGTAATGGTTTAAGAACAGATTTGTGCTGACAGAATCATCTAGTGAACTGCAGAGACCAGAAACATTAAGAGTTTCATGTTATAGTACAGTCCTCAACAAATCAGATGCTGAGTTCCTACATAAGCTGACATAAAGGCTTTCATCAGCAGTTATCTACTGCTGTATTCTTGTCAGGATCATGATGGACCTAACCTGCCCTGATAAACTATTGTCCCAAAACATTCAGATGCAGGTCAGTCCCCAGGGATCCCATTGCACCGTCCTTCCTTAAACTTCCAGCTCACTCTTATAAACTCCCTAAACTTGAATGGAGGCAACCATAATCCCACTGAAGGGTTTTGCTTGAATTGGCTGTAGATAAACACAGGCTGAATCAGAACCATGTCCAAGGCATTCTGCAAAATCTGAGAACCCAGACCACGGTGTCTGAAAACTAAGTACACATCAGGCACATCTGTAAGATCTGCAAACAAATTCCAGTATAGTGTACAATATAAATACACTCCAGTTGAGGTAGGGATGCATGCAGATGCTGGAGCAGTGCCAGAATTAATTTATGAGGCAAATCTGCTGAAGAAGACACTGTTCCTGAATCTAAAATTCCCAGTAAATTCTGTGCTCTAAGTTGGGAGAACACAACTGAGACTCGCTATCAGCATCTTCCGAGGAGTGGTAAGTCCTAGTGCAAGGACCTGCACATGAATTCACTGTTCAGAGCAGTGCTGCTCTTTATCTGATGTTTTATTTATCCTCTCTAGCAACTTTCAAGACCCACTTGGATCTGTTCTTGTGTGGTGTGCCCTGGGTCCATTCAATTGGATCTCTTTCCCACCCAGTCCTGGAAGGACACCTTACAATGATGGATCAGGATGAGGAGTGTGCTTCTGCAGTCTCCCCACTGTCCCCACTGAGTGCACTTCAGCAAGCATCACAGAGGAGTCTCAGGGAATATAAACGGGATGAAACCAAACATGAAAATGCATTTCAGAAGTGCACCTACTGCACTCCAGATATAAACAAACAGTAAATGCCTGGCACAGTGGACTGGAGTTGGTGTAAATCAAATCACATCAAACCTTCTCCAACAACTGCTCTCTAAAAAGTTTCTCTAACTCATTTGCACTATTTTGCTGAAGTAAACACTGCCACAGTACACCATGTGGAGTGGGTGCTTATAAAAATGTTTTGAAGAGGAAAGAGGGAGGTAGGACAGCAAAGAGATCAGAGTACCTTGGTATCAAACAACTTTTCCTGCTAGCAGCGAGTACATGTGGCTCCAGGCTCAGCTTCTGCCTGCCAAACTCTGCCCAGATGCCAAGTAAATGGCTCAAGGAATGCAAAGAGGCAGGCAGGCTAGGTCCAACTGGACTTTTAACCCAACCAGACCACTTCCCAGAAAAGCCATGTGCTGAGAAAAGTGAATTAGGCAGCAGATGCCTGTAGACCTCTACATTACAGTTGTCTCCTCTCGGGGGACTCTAAGGATCATGGTTGTTAGTGACATTGGGGTTATTTCACTGGGAATTTTGAGAGTTCCTCCACAGGAGCTACTAAAATAAAAAGGCTAAATCAGCAGTCAGCAGGTGAACACGCTCATTTGACACACGTTTAACTTTCCTGAAGAAGAAAATCCAGGCATATTTCCTTCCTTCAAAGTCAAGCAAGTAGGATTTGACTGATAAGGGAAGGGGGAACCCTCAATCTGTTATTGAATTAAAGAGAAAAAATAGTGATTTTGATTGAAACACTACTAATTATGTAATGGAGTAAACCCCTACCCCAAAGAAAGGGCTGTTTTGAAGTTTGGGTTTTTTTTTCCTGCTTCACCTTTTTCTGGGGAAAAAAACCCCAAAACAAACCAAAACAACCAAACCCTAACAGTTTTGGGAAGACTGCTTAGAACAGTTTGGGTAACAAGCGAGAATTACCTGCTGATGTCATCCCATCTCTCCACTTTATTTTAAAAATAAATTGCATTGAAGATCTTTGAACACTATTTCTTTTTCACTGTGAATGAGCTGTTTCAAAGGCCAACCCTTTATGTTGGGCAATTTGGGTATCAGAAGCCTAAAGACCTTGAAACCATGACTTGTCTTTTGACTGCATAGTGCCATCTTTGCTACTGACAAAGAGCAACAGGTAGAAACCAGATACATTAGTGTTAAAGATTTTCAGTATCTCTAAAAGCAAAGTCTGTGTTAGCTTCTCTTAAGGAACCTTGCTGTGGGAACTTTGCAGAGATCAACCCCTGTTAAAAAGTGTCATGGCAAACATTTTCAGCCAAGTCAGTAAGCAGTGTAACTGTGGCTTACTCTTCTTAGTTTGCATGCAGACTAATGCAGTGTTCACTACTGGCAATAGATTTGTAAACCCACCTCAATATGCACAGTTATAACTGTGCCTTTTGTATCCCACTACAGCTAATTTGAACCCAGGGACTGGGACTGAACTCACTTATTCTTTCCAGAGGACATTACCTTGGACTTGTCTACACTGAGTTTGGTTTCCCATCACTGTGTCTCCATCCATTCTGTTCCTCTGGTCTTGACTAGCTTTAGAAACTCTGTCATCATAAGTTCTTGCATAGCAGCTCTCTTCTTCAGCTCCCTGACAAACAAACACAGGTCTCAGCACAGACCTGCAGATGTGCAGTTCACAACTTACTGTTTTGCAGACTTAAATAATTCTTTCTGAATCAGCTTGCTTTCATAGTGAACTAAGTGTAAAGCTAAATAGCTTTTTTTTTTTAAAAAATAAAACCCCAACCCAAGCCAACCAACAAGCAAGCCAACAACTGCATGGCACAGAACCTCCTCCAGCTTTACTAAGTCAGTCCTGTAAGACTGCAATCCTTCGTGGCAAATGCCAGAGGCACAGAGAGGTTATGAGCTGCAGGAGTACAGGATGAACTCAGTTTACACGAGAGTCTAGTGATTTCAAACACAGCACCATTAAGTACAATGATCCACTTAAATATGCTGGCACTGGACCAGCAGGGCTTTCCTTACTTTTTAACATGTACTACCCCCCTCCCTTCAGAAGAGGGTGTCTCCTTTTGGCAGGTCCCTTTCGACACATTCCCTCACACATGCCAGTGTCCATGGATCCCACCCTGTGGGTCTTGTGAGGTCTAGGATTGTCACAGGCTAACACTATTCTCCCATCACTGAGCAGCATTCTTGAGGCTTAGTAGTGAGAATTTATAAAGGTCCATTTAATCCCATTCTGGCTCTGACCTCAGCACCATTTTTTAAATGAGTAATTATGTAAATTTCACAGAAAGTTCTCAGATTACTCAACCTAAGATTTCTTTTAGATAGGATTACATTTCCCCCAAGCCCTTGCACCTTTTCTAAAGGAATTCCAGACTTGATGCTGAACTGAAAATCCTGGAGCTCCCTGCTAAACCAAACAGCAAGTGGAACAGGAGCAGCTGAAGCACGTGTTAGACCTGACCAGCAAGATGGCACGGGTGGCCAAAGTGAAATTCATGTCCACTCTGTATTCTTTGGAGTGACTGTCAAAGAGGCCACCTGGCACAGCAGCCTTGGTGAGTCCAGGAGTACAGGTGTCTGCAGCCCTAAGACACAGTGACTCACTTCACACAAACTAGGTGCAGAGACAAAACTCACACTGAGTTAAGATGCAATAGGGAGAAGCAGTAACCTCTTCATCACCCTGAGCATTCTGATTTGTAAGCCTGTGTTTTTATTCTGGTTATCCAAGAACATATTCAGCCACCATATCAAAGCTGAATGATGACCAATGGGATGAGCAGTCTGTCTCTAACATGATCACAGCACAAACGTTCTTGAGATGATTACAGATCTTTCTGCTAGACTCTGATCACCTCACCCATACTTTATCTTCTTGCAGTGGAGTCAGTGGAAAACCCCAAAACCCCATTCTGCTTTTGCAGGACTTCTCCATGAATGGTGATTGCTTCCACTCTCCCTCTTTGACTATCCAGACAAGCTCAGTGCTGGTCCCACTTGAAATATCTGTTTTCATGCATCTTTTTTAATGCAAACACCTTCAATTTGTAGTTGGATTTCCCAGGATAAAACCCCCACAGTTTGTTTCAGACCAGAATGATTAAAAAGATACAAATAAGAAAATATCTGTCCCAGGAAACAAACATCCTTGCAACTACTCAGCAGTTTCTACTGAAATCCCACCAGCCTTCTTATTTCTTGATAGATGGGAACAGCTAGTTCTTTGGCTTTCTCTGCTCCATCCTCTAAAACCTTTATCAGATGGGATTTGTCTTCCTGAAGTTTCTTGATTTCATTCCTGATAGGTGCAAATTTTTGAATAACTGACTCTGCTACCACCATCTTGTAGTGAGCAGTGTCCAGACCAGCAGCTTGGTGCAGCACTTCTTTGATGCTAAGCCCCGTTACTGCAGCATGAATGGACACCAGATTGGAGACACCAGGGCGAGCAGCTGGGTCGTAGGTGACCTCAGAGGTAAAGTCAGTCACAGCCTTACGGAATTTCAGCACTATGTCATCAGGGCTGTCTGCTATGTTGACAGTAGCTAACTTCTGTGGGTCTGACTTGGACATCTTCGCCGCGGGATCTCGGAGGGATTTTATTTTCTTTGTTGTACCTCAGAAGAAAAAAAAAAGAAAAGAAAAGGAATAATTATGAATGCACATAGGATCTTACAACAATTGGTAAGAACACTTTGCAGCACCATGATGAAGCTGTTTATCCTTGCTTAAAAATGAGTTGCTACAGCAATTGCATATGGTCCTGTTTAATCCTTATGTCCCTTCTGTTCTTCTAAGCCACTTTCCTCCTCCCAGAAGTTAAATGAAAACCTGCTCCATTTTGCCCCTCACTAGGCAGAAACTTCTGCTGGGACACTCCCTAATATTTTCTATGACTCCATGCCTGTTTTCCCCCAAAACTCTCTCCTCCCTTGTATTCCTGGCACCAGGGACAAGTTACTCAAAGGGCACAGACTGAAAGGTTCTCCAGTGGTGTAGAAATATGTCAAAAAAAGAATACTAGAACAGTTAATCTCCTTATTTTAGGAAACTCTTCCACCCAAAATCTTTTGGTAATTCTTCTAAATAACAATAAAGACAGAAAGTTTCCTCACTGGACCCTAACCAGCTCCATTAAAATGAAGACACTGCTTAAATAAGAAAGGTGGGGATATTGTATACAAACTACTAAGCTAGATGCATGTATATGAAATAGAACAGGAGCATTAGGAGACTATTGCAAAGTACTTTCTGTAACAGCATCAACTCAAACAAGAAACATCATTTGTGGAGTACACAAAGTATCAGTGATGTAGTAAGTACTCAAGAATTCACATCAATTGTTTTTAGACACTCAGTACAGACAACTAAATTATCTGCACAGTTCTCATAGACAGTGAAAGAGCAAGTGTTCTTCCAGGGTACAGTTCAGACTGCCCCAGAAAGTGCTTTGTTCTCAGTCACCTTTTGGAAGGGTCAGTATTTCTTTTTTATTTGAAGGAGTTCAAATAATCTAACTGCTTACAGCTAGGGAGTCTGAATAGGTGCTTAACTCCTCCACTCACCTCAGATAGTTTATTGGTTTGCACCTACTTGTGAAGTTATGAAGGCATGTTTTTCATGAGGGAAGTGAAGAGGTTAGTTTGTTATTGTGGGGTTGGTGTGGTGGTTTGTTTATGGTTATGTTGTTTTTTTTTAATTGAGCTTTTTATTTCCTGGGAAACAGTCTGACCTGCATCATAGATTACACTCAGCTCCTCCTTACAGTGCTTACCATTGAATTGCTCATTAGAAAATGCAGAGCTTGCAATAGCTCGTATTCTCCAAGCTTCAGTCTGGGTCTTACACCATTTTTGTCACTGAGGCTTGAAAATTGAGAAAGGTTTATTACTGCCTGTCTTTTCTAAGGTGAGAGCTCCTTGCCCTTTTGAGGGCGAAGGTCTCTGCTGTGCATTCCTCTACATTACTCACAACAAAGATGCAATGCTTCTTCCTTGCCCAATTCTTCACGTTTCTTAAGGAACATGCCATTTGTGCCATCTGACTCCTCCTCACCCCCCGGCCTATGACCTTATAGCTCAAAAATGGCCAAGAAGATTTGCCTTGTAAGTCTCTCTGAGTCTAAGATCAAAAATGCAAAGTCTAAGCTCTTTGAGAGACTCCTACTGAAATAGGCAAGTATATATTAAAACACACTTCAAAGATTTTTGTGCACTGTACCAATAAACCTACAAGCTGTTTGGCTTTAATGCAAACATCTACCACTGAGACACTGCAGATTCTGCTTGCTAGACATCTCTTGTCTCGTTGCTCACGTGTCTCCTGAATGAGCAACATGGAGCAAAGACCCTACTCTTAAAAGGTCCAACCTTTGAAAAGCTGACTGGCAGCAGCAGAGTGCATCTATCCCCCTGGACTAGAATACCAGACATCCCATGAATTCCTCTACTAGAGATTTGTAAAGCCTTACGTCTATCCTGGTTCAATTTCACAGCCTTTAGTCTCTTGTTAGTTTTTAATCTTGCACTCCCTTAGCATCAGTTTGCTCCTTCTTCTAAGTCCCTGGAACTATTTCCACAATATTTAAATCCATCTTAAACCTTGAAATGCAGTTAAGAGGGAAGAAAAAAGAAAATAAAAACAAACCAAGACCAGCTCACTTAAAATGGCTTTGGGCACAGGAAAGAATTCTCCATATTTCTTGTTGAAATGTTGTGCTATATCTTGGGCCAGTTCCAGGTGCAGGACTTGATCTTCTCCAACAGGAACATGTGTCGACCTTTTAATAAAAGACAGATACAGGAAACTCAGTAAAGCTCTCTGGTTCTGCTGAAATGTTACTCAAGACTGTCACAGCTTCTGCCACGACCAAGGGCCAGACTGAACCAAACAGTGCCAGCCAGACATAGGTGCTGTGGAAACAAGAATCCAGACTGACTGTATCCCAGGATGAGTCTGCTTTTTGTGCTGAACTGAAGCACATCTCCAAGGGCAAAAATAGCCCTTTGCAAAACCACGTATGGTAGATATACCAATAAGAGCAAAGCATGAAACTCAACTCAAAGAAAGGTCTTTGTAGCATCTCCTGCTGACTCTTTAGAGATCAAAGAGCACGTGTTACAGTGTGTGAACAAAGTAAGAAAGATCTGCAAGGCATAAAATGCAAGCACTTCGCCTTGTCAAGTCTCAGGAAAACATAACTGTTGTTGAGAAGTTAGCAGTGTGGATTTATCAAGGGAAGGAAAGAAGAGAGCAGTTCTTCCTCATGGGTCACCACTGGATAAATATCACGTGGCAGTAGAGGCACTGGCCCACAAGTGTTATCATTCATTGATTAGAACTACTAGGATCAAAGGATCATTTGATCTCCTGTATTGAACTCAGTAGCTTGAGTGCATTTCTGGAGGAGAACAGTCTGCAGCAGAGAACATGAGGAGGTGAAGAATCCATTACTTCCCTGGTGATTCTTTCCCACAGTTAATCACACGTGCTAAAAATGTATGATTCTTTTAGATGAGGCAGACTTGAAGTCTTGCCAGCTTTTGATTCCTCTCCCTTCCCCCAGCAGATTTTTTTTTTCCCTAAGATTTGTGGGGTATTCAGCTCTGAATCCTGGATGTGTTCAAATGTAAGAAACTTCACGATGTATCTTTTAAGTTTCCAGAAAATTTCAGTTCAACATGGTACTCCTTCCTTCAGACTCTGAGTTACTGGGCTGACATGTAGGAATCAATTTGTCTTCCTTTATTTCTTACCAAACAGTCAGCAAGGCAACCTAAAAAGTTACAGTAGCCAATAGGAAATCACAGTGGCCTACACCTAACAGAAAAAAAATACTGGTTACCACAATCAATGTACTTTAAGCAGGTCAAAAAGAATGTTTCCATATGCCAGAATGGTTCCACATTCACAAGTTTGCCACTAAATAGAAAACATACTGTCTTTATAAATGGTTCTGCATGATTCTTTGTGTTGTTCTGGTTTCCAATCTTCTGATCTCCTTGCTGGTTTTTAAAATATTTCTGTCCTGGTGCTATTTTTATCCTTTTCTGTCATATATTTACCTTCTGTTCATTTTCCTGTCTCTTTGATCCTTGGTTCATCTGAATTAGTAGTTTCTCCCCCTCCTTAAGCTTTTAATTCTTCTTCATGACTGCCGTTCCCTTCCTGTGTTTCCATTTTCCCCTGATTCTTGTTCCCTATATTATGTTTTTACATTAAAACATTTCTTATTAAAGATATTATGTCAAATTTCTTCAAAGAGATATTGTTTCTCTTTTGCTTCCTTGTTTTGTGCTCTGTCTGGACAGCCTGCTGTTCATGCACATGGTGGCAAACAAAATGCAGGTTTCACTGGGGAATGATGAATCACATGATCTTACTGGAGATGGAAGAGACAGAGTTGAGCTCAATCAAAACAAGGTGATTTCCAATAGCCATCTACATTTCACCCTTAAACACTGCTTCAAAATCAAATGGGATTCAGTGCTTAGATAATCATTTTAATGTTCAAATTCATTCTGAATTTTGCTTGCTTCCCATTATTTTTAGTTAAAATTCAAGTGAATTAGAAATACCATCTACTGGTCTTCTAACATTACTGCTTTCCCCTACTACTACTAATCCTATTTAGGATTAAATTTCTCTAGATAGAATTTTCTGGGTTGACAACTGGCTCATCTTGGTTACTCTGTCCTCCTGAAGTCCCCATCCTCATAGTTCTGTATTATTCTCTGTCCCAACAAATATTCAGAACTTCACTTCAGAACAATTCCACAAGGTAGACACTCATAACATAAAAATAATTAACGCATAGTGCATTGCCTCCAACATTTACTGACAGAGAAAGTTGAAAACATATTATGGAATACAACCAGTCACAAGAATGCACTACAGTTCTATCAGCTATGCTACACCCTTCAGCATGCTGAGTCATCAGTCCCACATTAAAGTGTATTTCTATTCCAGCACATAGTACACTGCAGACAAAACTAACTACTCCAGGCACCACAATTAAGTAAATTCTTCACTTTTTCATCAGTATCAACAGGCTTACACAGAATCCCACATTAATATGGGCAGACTATATACAGTCAGTTTAAGTATCTCTGCAGTACACTGAGATAAAGCATAAAGAAAAGAATGTATGTGAACATACAATTAGTGTTACAATTCCCCAAGAGCTATTCTGAAGTAACCAGCATCGGGTTTACAGCCCTGTCAGCTGCTTTCAAACCAAGCTGCATTTCCACCAGCCACTTGAGAGGTAAAAAGCTGTCACCCGTTTCCAATCTTCTGATCTAATCACTTCCAGCTCTCCCACTCAATAAGTTATCACATTGACCTGACAAACATTCATTCTAATGCAGCTGAATAGACATTGCCCATGGGCTCCCGTTCTGCCTCTTACTTGTACAGCAAAATATCTGCTGCTTGAAGCACTGGGTAGGTCAACAAACCAACAGTTCCTTCATTATTCTGGCTGGCACGCTTCATCTGTGTGCAAAAGAAAAACAGAGAGGAATCACTCTTTTGGTTTAGGGGGATCAAAGGATGTGATTTTAATTTATTAGAACAGCGAGTAGTTTGAGTAATTTATTGTGTAACTCTAAAGAAAAGTGTGCTGTACAAAATCCACTCCTTGTGCATATACACATCCCATTTTATGACCTGTGTTTATGAATTTCCCTACACTACTCTGATATTGTAGTGAGAAAACATAGGCTTGTGTTTTCTTTCTGTTTGTAATCTGACTGATGAAGATTATTATGAACACAAACCAATCAAGCTTGGTTATTACACTCATTGTTGATAACCCCTACTTTTTAAATAGCATTTTCAGCAATACATTGTTGAAAAGCTTTATAACAGAGATATAAAAAGGCATTAATAGCTGTGTTTCACAGAAAAGAAATCAAGATAGTGATCACAGAGTCACCAGCAGCTAGGAAAACCCAGAACTGGAGAGTCCAGCATTCCCTCCCTACCCTTCATGCTGCTCCTCACAATCCACCCACTGGAAGCCCTGAAGCCCTTTACTGCTTTAGGATATGAATCATTTAAATCAAGACAGTCAAGATACTCGTTCTGTTCTAGCAGAGGTGTATCTACTTTTTGGTTTTAACAATAGTTAGACTAAAATCCTTAAAATCTTCATCATTTCTTTTAGACTTTTCAAATTACCTCTAGAATTTGTCCTCCTCTCATTCAGATCCCATCTTCTAGCTACATCTTTAAGTGCCTAGGGTTCAGGGGACCTAATTTGCAAAGCCTAGCACCTGTAACACCTATCTGTAGATTTGGAAAGTCAATCCAGTCAAAGTTGGATTTAAGAGCTTAACTTTAGAACCTTAGGTTGGAAGAGGTTGGCTTTAATCTATGCCATGCATTAACGCTGGTTGCTGTATTTAAGTTTTACTGTTTTTATTTAATTAAGAAGAAAAACAGGAGAAAAGAAAACATCTGGAGGTATTTAAGACTGCTCTGAACTCTGCAAACCAAACAGCCCTTAAGATTTTTTTTTCTTTTCTGATACTTCTCTCTCCTGTCTTTTGGTTTTTCTGCTTAAAATGCCAAAATAAAATACAAGGAAATTAAATGCAAGAACTCCATTGATTCAGTCATGAAGTACCAAGATTAAGAAGATGAATGTTTGAAACTTGTAAAGGCAAACATTTAAGGTGCATTAACTTTACCACTTGGCACATATTTAGTATTTATAATTTCTATCCTCCTCTTCCAACAGCCACTCTTCATGGTGGAAAATGAAGAGCTATTTATGGAACTCCTTAAAAAGCAAGGCCCAAGGTTTCCACTGCAATATCTTGTAGTTGTTCTGTATTATTAACTAAGCATTGAAATAACTCCAAGCATTCTAGCAAAATCAATTTAACATCAGCAAAAAAACCTCCTATTTAGCACAGTTTCTGCAAGTCTCTGCCAGAAATGTTATCCTGTAGCTTCCAGCAGGAAAATGTTTGCTGATAGCAACAGACCTGGAATGACACATTTTTCCTCCTCCCACCATAGGACTAGAGAATTACTTAAACCTAAAACAAGTATAACCCAGAGCTGGTACTTCAAAGGCAAGGAGCATTTAAGGGACAGGAGTTCTACTGAATTTCCATGTATTTTCTTTCAGTTTATGGAAGTGTCCATACCTTCCACTGGGGCAAGCGCAGCAGACGCGGCACATTGGTGAAGCACCCAAGAATCCAGGCAAGTTCTGCGTGCTCAGGAACCTGGAATTACAATATCAGAATCTATTTTAATCTTCTGCATTTATCTGCATATTTTCTCAAAATCAATACAGAGAAATAATATCAAAGAGCAGAAACCAAATTCTGTTATTTTTCCCAGTCAGGTCAAGTGCCAAGCTAATGGAAAGCTTTGGATGCTGCCATGGATTGAACATGCTACACTCAAGCATCAGAGCAAGGTTCTTGATTCCATCCCTTTGTATTTTAGGAACAAAAGAAAATGCTTTAGCAATAATGGACTTCAGTGCACAGGTAAACTAACTGTGCCACAGCCTCTCCCCCCCTCTCCCTCTGAGGCAATATAGTAGTAGTTACAAAACCTCTTTGCCTTCATGCCCTCATTGTCCTGACCAGCCTCACCTCAGCTGTTCACCCTCTGCCCATGGTCCCAGGAGCTCCATTTAAGCTCAGGCCAGGCTCCCCAAGTCCTCACTCAATCTACATGACACTGCAGCATTCCTGGCTATATAATAACTGCAGGTCCTTCACAGAAGCTTGATTTAACAGCCAGGGAACAAGAAGAACTGGGCTGTCCCACAAAGCTGTAGCTGCAAACAGCCACAAGACAGGTAGGAAATTACTTTCCTGACCATGACAATGTCCTGCAGCATTTCATCAGGGCAAGGGTGATGACAGAAAAAAAATCCCCAGAGGTGACAGCTGGTGATCATCAGGCATAGCAAGGTAATTATCTGAGGTCAATCCAGGAAACCCAGTGAGAAAATCAGGGCAGTAGGGACAGGGTTGAGCACAGGTACATTGTGATGCACCTCAGCTGAAGACCAGGTGCCTGAGAAGTGCTGCTCCAGGGGCACTGGGCAGAAGGTGCATGGGTAGAGGTTGCAGGTGAGGTCTGTCAGGATTTTAGGTACATGAACAGGTCTTCATGACCCTGATCTGTCTGCAAAATAGGGTAACAGTTAAGGTCGTGTGTCAAACTTTACAGTACAGTCTGAACTGTGGATTTATTTGTCCCTCAGTTCTGCAATCCCATCAAAACTAATACTGGTCTGAGAGTGAAGAAGAAGGATCAGTCCCCCACTTTTCCTTTGCTACAAGGATGGCTTCAAAAATGAGAGAGAAAGAAGACTCCATTTAAGCTCATACCAGAAAGCTTTCTTTTAAGATTCTGGGGGGACTGCAGTTGTAGTAGAATTTTAGTAGTTTTGGAGAGACATTAGACAGAGATGAGTCCATGTTTAGCTTCTTGACATATACCCTTCAGTTTTGGCATTTCCATGTTCTGCTCCTTTGCTTACTTGTTTGATTCACTCTTTTCAATATTGGCACATTTGGATGTTTAAGAGCATGCCAACCCTCCCAAGACTTAAAGCTTCATGTTTGCAACACAATATAGCAAACCAGATGGGAAACAGTAAAAAAGTGTTTGTTAACAAGTAAGAATTACTGTCATTGTTAATGGCAATTCCTTTGTTGTCACATTTTAAATGCAGTGATTTCCTAGCTAACAGTCATTAGACTATTTTGGTTGTCAGTGCTGTATAGAGATATCTGACCTCAAGACAACAGCTAAGCCATTAGAGATATGAAATATTCTGGATAGATTCTCTTTCCCTTCCTTCTACCTTTCCCACAGTTCTGGGGTATGTTTTGTTTTGTTTGGTGTTTTGGAGGTTATTTAAAAACTATTTATTAATTATATATTTTTCTTTTAATTTACTCCAGCTTATTTGTCCTGCAGGTTTCTGTGTACAAGACAAAGTACAGCAAGATGCACCAAACATAAACCTCTGCACCATACAAAGTGAGCTTTACAGAAAATACTGTAAACTCATTTCATTCAGAAGGAATCACCATCTGGTTCAAAGTGGTTTCTCATTCCTTTCTTCTCATCACAGCTAGAGAGGGGATGGTGCTCTGCTGCACTTGTGTTGACAAGGACTCCCTTTAAAAGCTCTGCAGTCACTGACACAGATCTATCAGACATTGCTTCTGCAGCAAGGGCTGTGTGTGTTTCACTGCATCGGTGGCTTTGACATCACCTCAGTCACCAAAACACCAAGTGATCTAAACAGCATTTGTTGAGCTGAATCTGCAGTTCTGGGTCCTAACAAGTGACACTTCTAATCCTCAAACACACACAGTCCTTTCCTAAGCCAGGTTAGAGTGCTGAATACTGTGAAGAAAGCCCCTGTTAAAAGGGGGAGAAAATATAAAGACATGCACAGAAGGGTAGAGAGATTTCAGCTGGAAAAAAAATTCAGTACCAGACCCTAATGAGTTAACATTCATCACCCTAATTGCAGTAACTGGCTGTATGTTGGTCTGTGAACCAGGAGGTACTAGGTTTAACCACAAATCATTTGTCAGACTAAATCATGGTTTGAGCTACTGTGTTTTACTTGGCAAGAGGGGCAGGTAATTGCTGCATTTGGTTAGTCACCGTGCACCAGCTCAAACATGGTTACTCATTAAGCTACAGTACTTCATCACTTTGACTGGAGAACTTTGGATACAAAAGAAAAATGGAAGATGTGAAGATGTGTATGATACCAGTAAAATAAAGGCCTGGTCTACTCTTCCTTCCTGGGGTTGGACTCCATGATCTCCAGAGGTCCCTTCCAACCCCTACCATCCTGTGGTTCTCTGATCAGTGGGGGCAGCAGTACACTCCCAGTAACACATTTTCTGTTAGTTTCTGGCATCTTCACCCACAGGGATTTTATTTCCCCATAGTATTATGGAGAGAGGCAATCCTTCCAGTAATTTCAAATAATGAAATGAAACAAAACAGAGAAAAGACATCTCAGCTTTGTGTCAATGTCTCAAATGATTTTCAGTTGCTTCTTATTGTGTTAGGTAGCATTTGTTATGCCATCACAAGGAAGAACTTTGTTAAAGAAGCATCACTTCACACAATTTAATTAAAAAGAGTAGAAATGTCAGAGAGATCTTCTGTCAAACAATGATTCTAGAAAATAAAAGCATACAGAGTTCCAACCAATTAAGGTTGTTCTGCAGACACTTGAACCAGTAAAGAACTTAATTTGTTTTGTATTTTAAACTCTGACACTAGAAGTACCCTCTGGAGCTATGACCTACCTTTCCAAAAGAGAACAGATAATAAGGTTAGCTCTTCTTCAATGAAGATACCAGTTTCTCAGCAGTGTCCTCTCCCCCAAATACCCCAGTATAAAAATCCAAAATGTAGAAGACTTAGGTCTCCAATACACAAAACCCACAACCAGTGACAGCTCCTGAAACACACATCAAACCAACCTCCACAAATGTCAAAACCATCAGTAACTCTGAAAAATGGCTATCTAATCCTCTAAATCCTTCATGTCACCTCCAGCTACTTTTGTGTCCTGAAAGAATAGAATAGCCTGTTTTCAATAGAAACACTATTTTCTCAGGAAATACTTCTTGCAGCTTAGCTGAAAATATTTGGAGGACCAAGTCTTGTAAGCCCTCTATCTGTTGTTTCCCTTACAAAGCCAGTTAGTTCCCGTTTAGCACAAAAAAGCTTAACTGGATCCATACAGGGACCTCCCCTTTTTAGACAGTCTCAATCAGACCCTTTGCTGTTCTCAGGAACTCTCTCTTCCTGCTGTGCTCTCGCCCACTTTAACAGTTTTCTTTTCTAATCTGTTACAAGTCTGTAAAAACCATCACCATGTCTCGAAGGGTCATCTCTCTGCTATTACTAGTGACACATTTCCTCTTTCAATTTCCATTGCATTAAGCATCCCCCACAACCTGGCTTACTAATCACTCATCAAAGAGTTCTTTCCAGAGCAAACTCCTTATGGTCCTTCCTTGTGGCCTGACAAGAGCAAGCCTGTGTAGTCAGATTACTTGTATTTTAAATTTTTTTTAATGCACACTTATTTAACAGAGGTGACTGCTTCCAATTTGTAATAAGCTGTTATCTGCAAGGACAAATATATCTGGTTTATCACCTGGCTAAGTGTCCTGCTCATCCCTCTTTCCCGACAAATAGCTTCTTGATTTGTTCACTTTGTGTGGCCATTTGACATTATTTAAACTCAGATCACAATTTACACTTGGATCATCTCTGAGGCATTACAATCTGAAGTACAACCTGAGGGAGTCTCCCTGAAGACCTGTTACTTTGTCCTTGATTCTAGTTACTCCCTACCAAGTTATTGCTGCTATTCCCTGCATATAGCCACAGTTGATATATACATGGAAAACCAAGAGCTACTTTTAGTCCAAGTAATTCTAGATGACTTTTCATGCTGAGACATAGAGCTGAGGAGGACAGCAGGCAGTGAGACTCAAGAATGAGTACCCGAGGGAAAGGTGTGGATCCAGTGAGCAGATCTGCAAGCAAGCAAGCAAAAGGGTAACTCGGTCTCCTGAGGCTTATTAAACAAAGTTGTGTGGTGGCATCTAAGGAGGCTTCCTGCAAAAGGTTTTTCATCTTCAAGATGGATTTCTTCAAGTTGCAATCTATAGCCTTTCTCTGGGAGGGACTGCAAATTTGCTGCCTATTCCTTGTTAAGTGGTAACTTCCCCTCAGCAGTGTAGTCTCATTGAGGGCTACATTTTAAATAGGCAATACATTTCAAAGATTTGATTTTGAAGACAAGCACACAGGTCTGGGGAGGTAAGTTGGATAGCTGTGTCCAAGAGATCTGAACGTAGAGGGGAAAGCATCCTAAATTTCAACAGAAATGAAGCATTTTTAAAGGATTTTTTTCTCTTTGAGAAGCATCCAAATGCTTCCAAAACAACTCAGTATGCCTTTTAGAAGAAAGTGCTGCTCGCATTTACTTTTCTTGAATAAGAGATAAGATTTTATTAATGCCTAAGGTTGCAGCAATATGTTCAAGATGCTTGGTAATGCATCTCTATAGTATAGAGGTAGTGAGAATAATGGGGTCATAAATAAGACAAGATAGACTGCTCTTGAATCAAATACACACAGCAACTGAACACCCATACTACTATGACTGAAAATTTGACATGGTATCCTGAATTCCTGTCCAAAAAATAATTCAGTTGTGGGTGGAATAAGTTCATGGTTACAAAGGCAACATCTGATTTAAAGAATTTTAAGCAATGTGTTGAACTGGGGTGTGGTTATCACCACATTTATCTATCAGTATTTATAGATTTCACTACTGCCTTTGAACATTTGGATAACTTCTCTTTATTTATATTTGGCTACAACTTCCAGAAATGAGATCTGGTGCTCCTTATCAAAGAAGCTGACCAAGAATACCCCTACTGAAATCAGGTTAGCTTTGTTATAAACCCAGACAAGAGCACAGTAAATTGGCTGAAGCATCTTTTTTCCTCCCTTTATTTATTATGAAATGAACTTGTTTTCAGAAACATTCTCACAGTCTAACCCACAAAACCACTTGCATAGTTAGTTTGGTGTGTCCAGAAGAGTGGTAGAGAGAGGAACACGTAACAGCTACGTAATAGTATGAGATAAACCAGGTAAATTAAGGAAGAAAGGGAAAAAACCAAAAGTAAAATCCTATTGAATCATGACTTTTCTTCCCACTGAGCTCTAGTTAGGCCTAGCCCAGTCCGAGGGGGCAGAAAAGAGAGGGATGAGAGAAGCAGAATAATTTTCTGAATTAAAAAGTCACATACTTCCTCTTAGACAGGAAGTTTTCAATGGACCAGGCTAAATTAATATACTTTAATGAATTTATAAGCTATGATGCAATGGAAGCTTTTATGACCCTCTAAAAATTGGACAAGAAATAGCATGAATCCATTCAAACTCTGCCCACAAAACAAAGCAGCTGGATATTTCTGGAAAATAATAGCAGTGAAACAGTTAGTGCACACATTTAAATTGTCCTATTTTGGCTTTTGGAGTTAAGACTAAGACAAATTGGCAAATTCCCACCTCCCAGAGTTACTGCTTCAATTTGCTTGCACACTGCAAAAATACTGCAGCTGATTATACTCAGAAAATAAATCACCCCATCCAGAAGGCTGAAAACTGCAATTTTCCACCCAGAAACTGAATGTTATGTTGTCCAGAAACTCGAAGAGGACTCCTCAGAGAAGTGTTAGCACAGCACATCAACTGCTGCCTGCTCAATTGGCTCTGATGGAACTGCAGTTTCTCTTGGGACATTCAGCATGTGTCTACTCCGATAGGTAAGTGGACAGGAAGAATAGCCTGAGACCACATAAAAGCAACAGCAGTTTCTAAAATTGTTTTGACTGTGAAGCAGATGAGATACAAGATGGTTATGGGTAAGAACTAAAATGTGTATTGTACCCACCAGGAATCAGAGAAAATGGGTTCTCTCATACAAGCTCACCATGTGTGCAGAGTGCTTACTGTCTTCCTTATTTCCGCCCCTGTAGTCCTTTTTGTTTTTAATAAAACATTCTAAGTTTGATGAGAGATGACTGTTACAGCTTTTATCAGTTACAGTACAATTTAAGGAATATATTTGTTCTTTCTTCTGGTGTTCTCAGGATATGTTGTGTAAGTCATTATTCTGTTACTTCTCTTTTATGCCTGGTACATAAAGGCTGCTACATAAAGCATGTCCTGGCATTATTTTCTCTAAGAGCAAAGAGGGTTTCCTACACCTTGCAGCTGTGCTCAAAGAAAACCCAACATAATTGTGAAATATGCATTAATTTTTATTTTTGTTCTTACAGAAACTGTCATTCTTCTATGATTTGTCCTCCAACTTCAGAAAGTACAATTAAACAAGCTGTAATGGAAAGCATTTCTCTCCCTGGAAGTCTGTTCTAGTGTCTGACATATTCTACAACTGTGTTTTCTTAGATACTCTAATTAAATGAGCTTGTTTAGAACCTCTCACAGACAACATGGTTCCAAGCACTACCCTGAATATTCATCATCACCTTTTTTGCTTCTAAATATTCTCAAGTTATCATCACTTGGTCTTTGTAGCCACTACTACGCTAAGCTGGAGTTCAAGCTGCTATATGGTAATGTAAGTGTGGGAGGTATTTGGTGAGCTGGTAGGCATGGAGACCAAATAAGGCATTAACTTTCTGTTAATATATGTTACAAACCCCTCTAATTTACAAATGGCATATTCTGAAGCACACAAAACTAATTTTCATCAAACTAATGTTTTTCATTTACAGGTAACTTAGCTGTATACCTGATAAATAAGAACAGAGGCCATACACCCTCTAAGAAATACAATAAAAATCAGTCTGTACAATTCCTCTCACTTATATTTCATTTTTCTTGCAAGGAAAGGACATCAATGAAATTAGTTCTGGGACTCCAACACTACTTCGCCCATATCCTAGTGAGATCACATCTGGAATACTGTGTCCAGTGCTGGGCTCCCCAGTTCCAGAGGGACAGGGAAATACTAGAACGAGTCCAAGTGAGGCTCTGAGGCTGATGAAGGGACTGGAACATCTCTCTTATGAGGAAAGGGTGAGAGCCCTGGGGCTGTTTAGCCTGGAGAAGACAAGGCTGAGAGGGGATCTGATCAATGTTTACAGATCTCTGCAGGGTGGGGGTCAAGTAGAAGGGGCCAGGCTCTTTTCAGTGGTGCCCTGGGATAGGACAAGAGGTAATGGTAGCAAGGTGAAACACAGCAAGTTCCACCTCAACAGGAGGAAAAATTCTTTCATGTGAGGGTGACAGAGACTGGAACAGGCTGCTCAGGAAGGTTGTGGAGTCTCCTTCTCTGGAGACTTTCCAACCCCACCTGGATCTGTCACTGTGCAGCCTGCCCTGGGTGACCCTGCTCTGGCAGGGGGCTTGGACTCGATGATCTCCAGAGGTCCCTTCCAACCCCTACCATCCTGTGGTTCTCTGATCAGTGGGGGCAGCAGTACACTCCCAGTAACACATTTTCTCTTAGTTTCTGGTATCTTCACCCACAGGGATTCTACCATTCTTTGATTCCATGATTTTCTAAGAGGTGTCTGTTCTCACCACACTTTCTCCCAGAAGTTCAGCTGTGATTAACATTGTTTAGTCTTTTGTCTCTTCCTTGTATTGAAAAGGATGATAAAATGGGGGAAAACTCTGGAAGCAGGTATTTCAGGTAGGTCTGGATTAAAGATTTGATCTGCATAAACCCTACTGCAAATAAAAGCCTCCTGACAGTGAAACCCTTAACTAATCCATATGGCTTTCAAGGAAGGATATACATTTATTTTTTTTTTACATATTCTAGAGAAACAACACAAGCAGCAACAGAAAGTATAGAAAGAGTAAGCCAAACAAATAAACAACCACCCTCCTCCTGTCTGCCTCCCCTTCAGCAATTCTAGATCCTTCTTGCCCATGTAAATCCAGAGAAAGTAAGAGGACACAGCAGCATTTACAACAGTGGCTGCATGAGCAGTTCCCTTAATGGGGCTCACCATTTCTAGCATACTTTTGCAGTGCAAGTATTTTATTCTGCTATTACTGCTACATAATCAGTGTGCTACCAGTCATTAGCTGTAGCTAGTTTGGTGATTAAACCCAGAAGTTCTTATTTCATAAGAATTTTGTCACGTGATATTTGTTTAAGATAGAATGAACAGAAGTGTTAATCAGAATTAACTGTTGTAGCATTACTGTGATCTGTAGATTGGGTAATTTTCAAGACAGAACTCAAAATACAGCAATAACTGTAGCACATTAATCTACTGGGTACTTTTATTTATTTGATGTGGTATTGAAAAGAGAAAGCTACTTTGCCCAATAATCAGTTCTCTGTTTACAGCTGGATTTTCACTGCTTTCCCGATGACCTCTGGAAGCACAACCTATTTCACTATATAATCTGTTTTGGTCACACCTCGGCCAAATGTTTGTAAACAAACCCTGGCACTTTCAGACCACCCTTGGAGACTGCTGCAGTGCTTGAAAAGGAGAGGCCAGCTCCTTTTTTGAAAACTGAGCAATTACCAATCCAAAAACCAAGCAATAAACTTTCTTGATTAGCCATAGCTGCAATCCATCCTACATCTTTGTATTTTTGGAGCAAGCATCTCTCTATTATGACATTCCATAACATACTATTTCATTATCATACTAAAACAATAATCACATTAGCAAGGTTCCCGTCTCCTTTCCTCACATCAAGAGCTACACACAGATATTCCTTTTAATTGCTTCCAGAGAAACATCTGGTCCTGCCAATGCAGTTGTAACAGACCACAGTGCATCTCTGGGTGTACCTGACCACCACATACAGACGGAGTAGACTGGGTTTTGGGAAGTCAACAAACCACTTCAGCCTGAATCATTAGTGGAATAATCTGGATTCACAAACAACTGTAATGGTCTTTCTTCTGCTTGCAGTGTGACATAACCTTTCAAAAATGTGCTGGAATGAGCCAATTCTGAAAGCTGTACTGATAGTTGTGTTGTAAGCATTAGTAAGAATATGGTTCAAGGCATCAGAAGCTGCCCACAGAAAGCAAATAATGGTTTAGATTGAATAAAAAGAACAACCATTAGATCTGGACAGATAAGGACACCCAGAAAAATTAAGATAGTAGGTAGTCTGTCTAACACAGTCCTGCCTAACCAGAATAAAATAAACCAGAATCACCTTTGGTAGAAACTTCTGTGTGAGAAAGCTGAACACTTTTCAAGGGTATCTATCTAAAGCTTTCATTGGTTGTTGACTGTATTGGTCATGTAGAAGCATCACTTGCAGTCCTGTCCTCCCATCATTTTCTGAGTCTGATACTTTCCTCTGGGGACTCAAAGACTCAATCTCTGCATTATTACATTGTGAAAGATACATCATGCTTTCTGTTGGCTGCCTGCAATGTAAGATCCTCATTGATAATCTGCTGGCTTCAAGGGAAGTCTGTGTGTTGGCTTTAGCAAGACCTGACACAGCAGTAGTTTAGCTTTTAAACTCATAAGAACATGAGAAAAGCAACACTAACTGAATTGTTCAGTTGCTTGAGAACAAGAAAAAACAAAACTCCAAACTCTTTTTTACTGCATCACTGGCTTGTAACTCATCTTGAGATTACTCAGATTGTTCATGTCAGCCTGAATGTGAATGAAGTTAAAGAGCCAAATTAAAACCTGAGCTTGTAACTTATTTTTAAATTGGTTAAATTAGATGTGAACTAAGGATAAATTAATTTAAACATATCTCCACTAGGATTCTGAGCTAATCTATTTAGACTGGGTTTTTACAGTCTGCGCAGAGGTAAAGTGAAGCAGGAAGCCTGTCTGTCTTCACCATTTTAATATCCACCAGATACGGAGCTATGATTGTCATTTTCAGTTTGACAAACACAGGAAACTCTGCCTGTAAAGAACCATGTTCAAAGGAGGAATGTAGTAACATGATTTCATCTTGCACTGATAAAATTCGGACCCTTTGCAAATCACCTTCGCAGTGCTGTTGCAAGTCAGACATCTGATTAAAGATGTCTCTACAAGAGCAGAATCTTATGACACATCTGCTTCTGTGGGAAATCACAGAAGGAAAATCACAGAGTCAGAAACAGAAAGTTAATCAGGCAAGAAAGGAGTTGTTCCAGGAGAATGAAGCATGCAATAAACTAGGCTGATATATGCCAAGTAGGAAGGTAAACTCAGTACCCCTTGGGGTGGTCATGAGAAAAAGTAATTATTTCACATACGAATTATCAGATCAGGTGGAAAAAGGTGCATATGAAAAGGAGGTTAGAGCAAAGCAAGGAAAAAAAAATCCCAGAGAAGACGTAACTCCCTAGTGATTATGATGGAGCTGTCACAAAACCTACCACACCAGTCACCTGGTGGAGATACTGTGCAGCTGGCAGATTAAATGGGAAACGCTGAAACCCATAGAAACATGTTCTGCTTGTCCTTATGGTTGCACAAAATACATTTATGCATTTATGAGTTAACCTTTGGTAACTAAAGTGAGACTTGCTGAGCTAAATTAGCTCTCCTAACTCATTTTTTTACTCATAAACTGCACAAACTCCTAGCTCTGCTTGGGAAACTGAAAAATCTCCTTATCCCTAAACGGGCTTCTCACTCATGGTTTCAGCCAGCTCAAAACAGCAGCAACAAGTTTGAAATCCAACATTGCTAACATTTTCCAGGACCACCAACACAAAGATGATAAAGGAGTTAAGTATTGCTGTGCTCATTCATTAACACGTGTAGAAAACCACTTAATGCAAACCAAATCCAACGTAACAGGAGCACTAACCAGCGACTGTCGGAACAGGAAGCACTTCTTTGGGTCAATACCACAAGCCAGGATGGCAGCAGTGGTGTCCAGTATGTTCTGGCGCAGGACAGCTGGCTCCTTGGGCATGGTGAGAGAGTGCATGTCCATAATGCTATACAGCACTGAGCTGCACTCCTCCTGCAGATTCACCCAGTTCTGAATGGCTCCAAGGTAATTCCCCAGATGAGGTGTCCCAGTTGGCTGGATACCAGAGAAAATCCGATCCACGACCATATTCTGTTACAAAGCATTGGTAAAATTAACACATGCTATTTTTTTTGGCAGATTCTTTTATATTTTACAGTCATGATTAAAGCCCCACGCCTGTCTCTTCTCTTTTCTCCTCCTGTCAGTGTATTAATGTATAAATTACCTTAGGATTGACTAAAAATAATTGCAGTAAATCAGTCAAAATACTCTTACCACAGAGAGACTGACAACTAGCATAATTTTAAGCTGTCAGACTGCATATGCAAATAAACATAGCTGTAAACAAGATCAGGGAAAAACTAGGTCTCAGAAACCAAGTGGTAGTTTCTCTTCAGTACATTATTCCCTCTGATACAGAAACTTAGGATCACAGCACAGAGAAATTCAAACATTTCTGTTGCAAACATATGTGATATCCCAGTAGATTGTCATCTTAATTCCCATGAACATTGAAGTCTTATTTTTCTAGCTGCAAAGAACATTTTGAGCAGTTCCTGAATGAAACCTATTCCTTGACCCAAAGGTCAAAGAATAATGAAAGAGATCACGAAAGTTCTGCAACTGCCCATCTTAGCAGCAGTAGAGTTTTGAAAAGAGCTCTACAAAGATATTCTGCTATAGCTCCAGATCACACCTGGAATACCGTGGATGCATCGGTATCAGCAAACTGACAACATCTGAAGAGAGTTCACAGAGAAGAAGCAAAAATCATTAAGAAGCTGAGGTTGTGGGCGAAGATTAAAAAGCTTAAACCATGTATAACTTGGCTAAGTGACAGTTACCATCCTGGAAAGTTTGTTTTCCTGCAACCCAGCTCTCCATCTGACCATTTTCTCAGAGCCCCAAGCTGTCAGCGTATGATCAATTGCCTCCAAGACCTTTCCAAAGAATTCCACCATCTTCAGAAGTAACTCAGCAATGTTTAATGTGAAAATGCTTGTTATGTGCCAAGTTGTAGGAGCATGCAGGACTGCTCTACTTATAAATGAGGGTGCCACCAACCTCAGCAGAAAGTCCCAGTCACAAAGCCACACGATACAAACAGACTTTGGAACATCGACTTCACTGTGCCTCTGGATGCATGATTTATTTTTTTTTCCTGCTAAATTTTATAAGCAATATCTGTGACAAACTAGAGAGAATTCATTTACTGATGTTGTCCATTTTCACTTCTGGGAGTCTTTTACAAATGTAGGGCAGAGGAAAAAAAAAAAAGTCACACACACAACTATGAAACCACACAAAATGGTAGCAAAAGTCAAGGCCAAGTACCATTATATTTAATTATCTAAAAAATGACTTCAAATGACTTAATTCATTTTGACTCAGACTCAAGACTTAATGAGCAAGTGTTTCTAAGCAGAATGGGATTTTTTTTTAATATGATCTATAGTTCAGAAAAGCTGAGCCCATTTCTTTCAGAATTTGCTGAAAAATTCTTGCTTTCAAAGTAATCCTGTTTTTCAGATCAAGACAATTTTCTTACCCAGTGTTTAAGTGGCTGTGCTGACAGGTAAGAGCAGGTTTGGGCTAGCAGCCACACCAATTTCTCCCACTCACTTAAGCACCTACACATTTATTTAAGCCCTGGTGGTAACCCCCTCACCCTAATATCTTCTTGACTTCGAGTATATTCTTGAGTCAGTTTCTAAGTGCTCTTGGAGAACATCCAGCACAGGAGCTGCAGGTAGTCACTGAAAGGAAAAGCACATCATTCCCTCCAACAGCAATTCTAACTTACAGTTCTTGTGCCCAGTCCTTGACCACCCATGACCTTCTTTTTTAGGATGAGAAGTAATGGGCTTAAGTTGCACCAGGGGAGGTGTGGATTGGACATTAGGAAAAGCTCCTATACTGGGGCACTGGACATGGCACGTCAGGACATGGTTTAGTGGTCACGTTAGGCAGACAGTTGGATTTGATGATCTTGGACACCTTTCTCAACCTTAATGATTCTGTGATTCTCTTTTCTCTGTTACACAAAAAGGTAATTATGCTACTCCATTTCTTGTTTGCCACTTGATCCCTTGTAGGAACCTACATCAGAGCATTTATCACTGCTTTCAGAATGCATTCACCTTCCACTAAGCTACTACCTGGTCCAAGGACTGCAGCCAACTTTCTGTTAGCACTGAGAAGGGCCAGGTGCTCACCTGGAGAGAGGCATACAGCATTCCAACATCCATAAATTAAGCCTTGTAGAAACGCAGGGAACTCAGTGGGCTTCAGAGCTCTACTGCTATTATTAAGGGCACAGAGCAGTTGCTAGGCAATGCAACAGGTACTTTCCAAGCATAACATTTGTCTTTTGCTTCTCATGTTCTTGCTCTTCACCAAGAAACTAAGAACTCAAGATGAAAACAAGGCTGTGAACAGATGATCACTAATATGGCATTCTGCCCTTACAGGGATCCCAGAACAGCTGGTTGTTTGTCAGGGCACATTTCCCCTTCTCTTCTCTCCATCTCCCCTCACTCAGTTTTCAAATCCCAATGCTTCTTCCCACAATTATTTCTCCCCACAGTGCTGCCTGATTCCAGTGCCCATTTATATGCCTATTTAACCACACTCTTCTACACAGGCTATAGCTTCTTAAAGCCCTACTCTCCATTTTCTCATCAGATAGTTTCATCCCTCCTATGTTCCTGTATTCTTTTCTTCCTCCACTTGTGCTTTCCACCCCCTGCTTCCCAGAAGAGCTCTTGCATGGTATATCAAGACAGTAAGAAGGCACAGAGAATGCCATATGGTAAGGAAGCTATTACTGTCTTGACTTCAGTGCTTTATATAAAATGTTTCCTACTTGTACTGTTAGCATAGCAGAGAAATGTCATAATATTCTAGAAATCCCCTATGGATGTAGAGCAAATAAAGTATTTTAGGATGACCATGTTAAATTTGCACATCTTTCAACGGCAGTCTAGGCAAAGCCAGCATCATCTGAAATGCCTCCTGATGTTATTGCTTCTTTTCCCTGGGACCCTGAAGCTAGTGCTGCTTCAGTGCAGAAACAGCTATACCCCCTGGGTAACTGTTATGCCAGAAAGCAGGAATCTCTGCAGTCAGCACAGACCAACTCACGTGCCTATACCTTGACCCAAAACCAGTTGGCACCCTAAGACTGTGGAGAAGAGTTCTGTCTACAAACAAAACTTGTCAGTCCTCAAGTTACACAGACACCATTCCCTTGGAAATACATCAGTGTCTCAACATAACCTGTACATTAGTAACCCCAAATATCTGAAGGGTAGCAGTGGGATAATTAAAGATAGGTTTATTGTAATACTGTGTAAGTCAGCATATGATGACACACTACATATTGGAAAGAAAACACCCAAGTACAATGTAAAATGGGCACAGGTTCATCTAAAGAGAGCACAAAGTTCTCTGTCTATCCAGTAAAGAGAGTATCTGTGAAAGCAAACATTGCATCTTTAATGGTACTTGCATATTCAGATGGTAAACAACTACTTAGAAAATGTTTGTGGGGTATATGGGCAATAAATAGCAAGTTAAAGATGAGAAAAAACAGTAGCAGTATTACATTGTCTAAGCCCAGCAATTACTTAACCTAAAGTATGGAATTTGCAGGAACAAGTAAATGAAAACTGAGCTAGGCTGGACCCGGGTAAAGCATGAGCAAATCCATTACAAAGAACAAACCCACACTGGCTCCCAGCTGAGGGACTAGTTGACTAGAAGTCTTTCATCTTTAACTCCTTTGATTCCATAAAGCACAAGATGTTACAGCAAATAGGGTGGTATGAAATATTCCATTGTGTTAACAGAAGTCTATATTAAAAAAGCCCCCACGAAACACCCTTAAATGAATCTTGGAATTCTAGCACTAAAAATATACAGAGAACATTGCTCCTTTGGAGAGAGTTTATGTTCCCTGTTTGTTCACTCTGTGAGAAGCAGCGGGCAGCATAGCAGCGTGGCAGGGGAGTTCTGCCTGGTACCATGAAATCATGGGGCTGGAATGCACTTCAATGGAGCTGTTAGGTCAGGGGATGGGAGCTGTGTGCTCCAAAGTACTGGAGTTGGAAAGGGATAAAAACAAAAGGAGTGAAGACTTCCCAATGGAGCAGAGTGAAAGCCACAAGACATGCAGCTCCAGCCCACAGGCACTCACTCATTCAGACATCTGTAGTAAGCAGAGTGTGAGCCTGCTGTTCGTATGTTTAACTCTGTGTGGTGTGTGCACCTACATCAGCAGTGCTGCGTGTTAATCTTCACTCCTGTTTAAGACTCCACTATCTGACAGATGTTTTAACAACTATTATTTGTTTTCTCTCAACAAGGCTTCTGCATGACAATTCCAAACACCAAGTGCATTTCTCAGCAGGATTTCTAAATGAAGTTTGGCCCCAAACCCATTAAGATTTAGGTGTTTTCTCACCTAACCTCATTTTTCATGATGAGATCAACAACTGCTGCTCCTCATACTGAAAAACTGTCAACATCCAAATGCTCTCAAATAATCAGTTACATTCTCCTCCCAGAGGAGGATGGGTAAGATCTGTCCCTGACACCCTGCAGTATGGCCACATCTATTTCAGTGCAAAAGAGTGGAAAACATGGTAACTTCCAAAATCCAGTGCTGCTCTCCTGGACCAAAGCAGAGCTTTTTTCTCTATGTCACAATTACAGTAAGGACAGCTACAACTGTCAAGACCTCAGTACAGCACTCAAAATTTCATTTGCATATGCCAGAAATGGAGGACACATCAAAGTCTATAGAATTAAGGAAAAGATTAATGCAGATCAAAACATCCCATGTCACTAGCCAGTTCCTAGTATACTGTCTGTAACTTGCATGTTCAGCTTTCTGAATCTGAGTGCTGGATATAAGCATTTACCTGTTGAATGTATGTATGCTCTTGGCACAGTTAACAGAAAACTGCCTCTCAAATATGTAGTAAAATCAGGCACAATAAAGTTCTTCCACGTGACAAAGAAGTTATTCAAAATCACATGAAAGCACTCATAGGACTTCAGTTTTCAGAGCCTCTCTTCTTTGTAACTCCACACAAATATTGCCATCATGCACTTGAAATCCCAGAATCACAGAATTTTAGGGATTGGAAGGGACCTCAAACGATCACCTAGATCAGGTCACACAGGAATGTGTCCAGGCAGGCACTGAATGCCTCTGGAGAAGGAGACCCCACAACCTCTCTGAGCAGCCTGTTCAGTGTTCTGTTCCCTGCACTGTGAGGAAGATTTTTCTCCTATTTATGTGGAACCTCCTACGTTCCAGCTTGCACCCACTGCCCCTTGCCCTCTCACTGGTTGAGAGTGAGAAGAGCAATGACAGCAGAAAAGCTACAATTCTAAGGAAACCTTATGCCTAGACTTTTTCTAGTCTTAAAACCAGAAAAAGCTACCATCCACTCAAGGAGGTAAGAGAAAGCTGCCAATAGACAATTGTCAGGATTGCTTTCTCCTTTGGATTTGGTATAAGAAAACATTTATATGATTACATAAAAGTATACACCAAAAATTGGCTACTTAGAGCCTGGTTTAGACCTATGATTTAACACAGTAGACCATAAGATGATGACATTAATCCTGCCCTAGACATACAGAGGCAGTACATCTCATCTCCTCAATCTGCCCAGTGATGGGGGAGACAGACATCTGTATTTTCAAGACCCCAACTAGCTGGATATAGGATATAAAAATCAAATCTTTTGCTAATTGTGTCCTTTGAGAAAAGGACTTTCTCAGAAGCTCATCTTTGCACTGAAAAACAAGCAAGAGATCTCAGACCCAAACACTGCACCAAGAACTGTGACAGTATTACAAGAGCAGCCGTACAACAGCAGCTGCAACAGAACTCTCCCCTCATCCCACAGTGGTGGCTGCTATTCACATGCTATAGCATTCAGCTGCTCTGTTTCATTTTAACAGATATTTAGTCAGGGCAGAACAGGTGAAGAGCCAAGTGAGATCCACAGCATCAGAGCTAATTCTAAACACAGGTGGTGGGCACGACGGAGAGAGCAGGAAGTTGACAGGAGAATCACTGCTGACATCTATGACAGGAAAGATTGATGGCTTCCCTCTCTAGTTTTCCCCACTGTGTAGGCACGCAGGGGGTGGGGGAAAGGGACGGAGAAGCTGCTGTGCTGGCGACATAACACACCACACAGCCTCCCCAGCACCAGTGCTGATTAATGAGACTGGAACGACTCAGGAAACAGCAAAGGATCATTCACAGACTTTGCTCTTCTTGTTATAATTTTATCCATGCCGGTTCATTTTGCCCTCGTTGTCCCAAACTGAGGCAAGCTCGAATTTGCCAGAAGAAAATAAAATGTCAAACGGAAGAAAGAGCAGCATTATGCACATAAAGACACAAGTAAAACACACAAATTGAAAATTTGAAATTTAAAATGGGAAGATCCTCCCAAATGGGATCAAAAAGGGAAGAAAATAAAAACAAACCCCAAAAACTTGCCTCGACCTCATAGACAAAAGAAATTCTTTGGCTGACAAAAGTCCCCAACTACTGCATCTTTTGCATCTGTCTATAATTTTTTTATTTCCTTCAACTTCAAAGCTCGGGTGGCTAAAATGATAGACTTGTCTGTCACTACTGTCTTAGCAAAACCTGTCTTCAGACAGACATTACACAGCAAAATGCAGGGAAACCAGGTAAGTCAGGTTTTACAAGCTAAAGCATAAACTTTAAAACCTGACTGGGACAATCTAAGTGTTAATGTTATTAGAGATAGAAAAAAAATATTGAAGGAAAAGGGAAACTTAGAAGCAGTCTGTGTACTACAGACTTTGCTCCATTCACTGCTTTTTTAGCAATTACTTCTCCACAGACTTGCTCTAAAAACCTTTCAAACGTGTTTATTTTGATCTGGTAATTCAATACATCAAATTCATGTGGTACAAATGCTATTTCATCATGCTTAATTCTTGAAATTAGGGATTAAAGAGCTAACATTAAATCAGAAAGAAATATATTTAGACCAGAGCAAGTTTTCAGATAGCTTCTGAGAAAAAATTAACTTGTTGACCAGAAATGGAACTAAATTAAGATTTAAACAACACTGCCTGGTACCCCTTTCTTGAAAGTCAAAATGCATTTATATTTAAACTTAAGTAAGAATTTAATATTTATATTTAAAATGAAACACACATTTAACAGAGGAACATTTACAGCACATACTAACCCCACCCTATAAATTTAACTCTGCCCTCTAGGGCTAGCAAAATAACAGAGTCTAACTGCGTTTGGGTTAGGCTGCCCTCTCATGCTGCCTCGTTGAAGATGACTAAGCCAATGGATCCTTTCATGTGGTACACTGTGTCCCACAGACGTATTCTCTCATTTGCCTTTATGAGCTCCACGTGCCACTCAACGTGCTAGTGACAGCTGGACTGACAGAAGTGAGGATTATCTGCAGCAGGTTGCCGCAGTTCGCATCTCCACGCAGCAGAAGGTACCTCTGGACCCGAGGCAACCACAGGCCCTTCCCTCCCGTGGCGAGTGAAGCAGTTACACAAACTCTGGCCAGGGGCCTTTTAAGCAGCCAGCGGAGTATAAAACAGAAGAGCTGGCTCAAGCACTCTGTAGAGGTCCTAGGACAAGAAGTGGTGATAACATTTGGCTGAGTGGGAAGGAAGGAACCAAGGGAAGGAACCACCAGGTCTGCATGCAGCCAACAGCAGCCACCGACCTTATCCTAAGCCATGATATATCCCTTAGCAAGGACACAGCCTGATATTCTTATTTTCTTCTGTGCAGTGCTCCCTACAGCTTTCCACATCAGTGGGAAGGTCCAGTTCAAAGCTGAGGCACAGCCCAAACAGGCACAGTTACACAGCAGGTCCACACTGACACAGGCACTAATTCTGCACCTCCTGGCTTTCCAAGACATTCCCAGAACTGCAGTTAATGGTCTCAGACATCCCAAGACAGGAAGCAGCCTACCAGCCTTAACCCTGCATTAACTATTCTCTGTCCGTTTCAGAGAATCACAGAGTGGTAGGAGTCAGAACCTCAGGTGATCATCGAGTCCAAGCCCCCTGCCAGAGCAGGGTCACCCAGGGCAGGCCACACAGGAACAGATCCAGGTGGGGTTGGAAAGTCTCCAGAGAAGGAGACTCCACCAGCTCTCTGGGCAGCCTGGTCCAGGCTCTGTCACCCTCACAGGAAAGAAGTTTTTCTTCATGTTGAGCTGGAACTTTTGGGTTCCAGTTTGTGACCACTGGCCCTCGTCCTGTCCAAGGTCACCAATGAAAAGAGCCTGGCCCCTTCTACTTGACACCCACCCTGCAGAGATCTGTAAACACTGAAAAGATCTTCTCTTCTCAGCCTTGTCTTCTCCAGACTAAACAGCCTTTCCTCATAAGAGAGATGTTCCAGGACCTTCATCATCCTCATAGCCTCACTTGGACTCATTCAAGTATTTCCCTGTCCCTCTCAATCTGGGGAGCCCAGAACTGGACACAGTATTCCAGATGTGATCTCACTAGGGTGGAGCAGAGGGGGAGGAGAACCTCCCTCAACCTGCTGGACACTCTTTTCTTTATGCACCCCAGGAGACCATTGGCCTTCTTGGGCACAGGGACCCACTGCTGTCCCATGGAGAACTTATTGTCCACCAGGACTCCCAGGTCCTGCTCCATGAAGCTACTTTCCAGCAGGTCAACCCCTGACCTGTACTGGTGCATGGGGTTATTCCTCCCCAGGTGCAGGACACTACACTTATCCTTTTTGAATTTCATTATCCTCCCCTTTGCCCAGCTCTCCAGTCTGTCCAGATCATTTACTTCCCTTTTTTAAGGTAAGACAATAAAGCTTCTCCAATCAAACTACCTAAGACTACTTACAGACATTAGCTGCAGGCCTATCAGCCCATTTCAGCCAGATGGGGTGAAAGGGTAAAGGACTTAATAACACTAAAGTTTTAGAACTACAATGAGAGTAGTATCCTCTACTATCAGTAGGAATACTCTGGCCAGCTGGGCAAGGCATGAAGGTCAGGCCAGTTCAGTACAGATGCCTTCTGGAAACATGTTCTCTGAAGCTCCCACCAAGTCTGTCTTCCTCCTGATCCAGCTGCAGACCCATGTACCAGCAGAAAGCACCCTGGCACAGCAGCAGCAGGCCAAGGAATGAGTAAAGAACCTCATGGTCTGCTCTGGGACCTCACCTAAGTAGAGTTACTCTCTATCAGTCAGCTTAACTTCAGTTCTAGGAGAAATATGGGAAAAAAAGTTAGAAGAAATCACAGCTGTAACAGCAAACAGCAGTATTTCTCAAGAACTAGGGATGTCAGATCACTGTTAATAACCTTCTACAGCACAAGAGATGTTAGAATGGAGAAATACTAAAGGTTATATTCTGATTTTCATTAAGTTCTGATATTAGTTTCCCACAAGCTACAACATAATACATGCTGCAGGTGGAACTGGACAGAAAAAAAAAAACAAGAAAATGGCACTTCCTTGATGTTTTTTGTTTGTTGTGGAAAGACATACCAAACACAGCTTTATAAGATTTTCTCTTGGCCCCAGTATTATTTAGTATTTTATTATCTTCATTAGTAACTTGAATGATGAAACAAGGAGTATTCATCCACTGTACAGATGTCACAAAGGTGGAAGGATGATGATGGCTCAAAATTATATTAACAAAATGAAGCAATGGTCAGAAAAAACATTTACCAGGCAAAAGTACATGGATCTATACAGAAAGGACTACTCAACTGCACAAACATAGGTAGGAGAACCCCTGTCCAGGCAACAACTGCAGAACAGGATCTGAGGGTTGTAATATTTTAGAAGAGGAGAATGAATCAGGATCATGCTGCTGCAAAACCATTACTTTTAAAAAATACAGCAAAAGTTGCACAGGAATATATGAATAGGATTAAAATTTGGAAGACACAAACCAATTTATTCACCCTAGAGAGGATGAGGATGGCCTCAAGCAGGAGCAATGGGACATGCTTTAGATCCTGTGTTTCAAAACTGTGGTAGAAAGAGGCCATGGAAGTACAATCAAGTCCACAGAGACAATAAGAGTATAGAGGAGAATCTGAAAGAGCTGAGATTCAGTCCAGTGAAAGAAAGACTGTGGAGGGACAAGGTCTTAAACATGCCTTCAATATGTGGTCTTCTACATATAACTTTTGGGGCCACAGTTAATAGGGTAAGAAATAGTGAGCTTAAGTTGCAGGAAGAAAGATTCAGACCAGATGTAAAGAAAAACTTCCCAACAGCAGGAAAAAGAAAACACTTCAGAAGAGTGCTTAAAGAAGTTCGTTATTAAAAAAAATATATACGAGATGTGTTCATAGAAACATAGGGGCAGCTAATTTTTATTTAGGGCCAAGGGAAGCAGCAGATCTCCTCTAGCTGGGCTTCTTCTGGTCCTCTGAGCCTATGATCTTGTATAGGTCAAAGCATGAGGACCAAAGAGGGTGGAAGAGACAGCTATTTATGTAGGCTAAATCTCATGGCATTTCAAGATTCAAGCCTTTCTACCCGTATTTAAGAAAATTTAAGAATTGAAGCCTTTTCACAGGTAGCAGCTGAACACTGACACACTTTGAAAAACCATTCTGTGGTGTCAAGAGATGAAAAATACAGGTTAGCATCTAATACTTATAAACTGGTATATACTCCCATTCAGAAGTGTCCACTGCTTCAACAGAATAAAACTGATAGCAACGAGTAAGGAATTAGTACATGTTTTGCTACATGACACAGGTGTTGCTGTCAAAATGTAAAGAAAAGTGTACTGTATGTCTGAATTATATATATGTATGTTATTTGACATACAAAATGCTGATCTGCTTTTAAGTTAGTAGATTAAGCCATTTTAAGAACTGAAAACATCACAATCTTGAAAGCAAAACAAAAGAAAAAGCTAAAGAATGCTCCCATAACTAAAAACTTCCCTCCCAGAGAAATTAAAGAAGTTTTATGGTTTTGATCACAGTAGTATCCAAATCTCTTAAAAACATCTGATCATTCTTGCTCCTTCTTTGACCTCTAGCTGAAAGAGAGTTTATTGTATTTTTTATAGATTCTGTTCAAGTGAGGAGTCTGCTTGCTACCAAGACTGCCCTATGGGATATAAACAAAGGCTATCGACTTACATCTAGAGGGATGTTTCTTAAAAAATATTTTTTTGTTTGGAATTACTTTGTTTCTTCAGAATAGTGTCCTAGAAACTTAAAGAGTAGCTCATTTCCTCTCCATTATTTTATTTGGCAATTTCCTGTAGCAAGGAAAAGTTTGCTTCATTTCACAGGGGGCCAAAATTAACACAGCTGTTCAAAAGATTTCACCTTGTGGTAACTGCTTGAAATGCACCTCAGGTGAAAAGGAAAGTTTTAAACCCACCTGATGGCTGTTGAGAGGCCTTAGGATGTGGAAGGCTCAGTAAATTCCCTAACCATGCACATACACACAAAGAAAACACTGCAGCTGGTCCTTCTTGTCTATGCTGAAGAGAATTCTATCAATTTAAGTATTTTAGACATAATAATCAGACTTGCATCAGAGACTGCTACAGAATTTTAAAATCTTTTTTTCTTTCTGAATACAGACTATAGTAATAGACTAACTTAAACTGTTTTTATCAGTGCAGGTGAGTCCTGCAATCACCAGACTGTGCTGTTTCCACTGAAGGGCAAACAACTGATGAGGAATGGATTGGGGGGGAGGAAGGGTAGAGGTGCTCATTTATCTTCAGGTCTTGCCCCCAAAGAGGATGTAGCCAAGGCATGTTCCTGCATCCAGGAGCACAGAAGCTCATCAGGATGCCCTAGTTTAGATAGAAGCCCCGAGTCCTAAAAGTAAATGGTCAATAAAAACTTCCTTATCTTCATAAGGAATTTAACCCAAGGTTGAATTGAACATAGGATGACTGCAGTGTTTGTATTCCTGCTGAAGAAGCCAACTGAATTGACAACCTATGTGAAGTTTTCTCTACACAGAGCAAATTCTTTGCTTAAATGAGAGGAAGTTCTTGTAGGACTGATATCTAATGTGCACCAGCATCTTCAGACACTAGTACAATAAAATACCACTTTAAAATCTGCACCTTGGTCACTAACATCTAAGATATGTAAATAGAAAACCAATACAGGTAAGGATTTGCAGCAGTACAATTAAGGGTTATCATGTTTGAGAACTAAAGCACGTAGAGATTTACAGAACATTACATGTGAGACTAAACCAGCCACAGCACATGCCACCCAAGTCACACAAACTGTAGTCACAGTCCCACTTACTATACACCTTGAGCCCAGAAACATCAAATTAAAACTCCCTAGTTCATCTGTGCCATTCACTGTGGTGTTACAAAGATTAGATCTCCCTTGCTAACCTACCTGTATTATTCAAACCAGCCCACAGAAAACCAAGCAAATGACCAGCTCTCAACTTGGATGCACCCTTTGGAGTAGATCAGTATAAAAGAAACTGACTGTATTGCAAGTATCCCAGAGATGTGTAATGCTCCAGTTTTACCTTGAGTACTGGCAAGTTTGCTATTAGAGGCTTACAGTCAATGTTGCATGGCCAACTGTGAAAATGTCTCTCTGAAGCACTTTTGGCTGCTCTGACCTGGCTTAATACCTGGTGAACATGCAAAGTGCTGACACTGCTTTAACTCTGCAAAGATCTCCCAAATGTGGATGCCTTCCAGAAACAAACAAAACCAAAAACAACACAACAAAACACTAAAACAACACAACAACCCAACAGTGGAAGTGTATGAAGAGCAGAGTGTGTACTCATTCTTGGTGGCAGCAATTACATGGGATGATTTGTTGCCAGCAGAGATGCAAAATGAGATTCAGTCAGGAATTCAGAGGGCTGGACCCCTCATTCTCTTCACATGAGCAACAAAGAGGCTTTGAAATGTTTGAAACTGTTTTGTTCTTCCATGCAAACGGAAAGCACCCTATGGATGCTTATTAAGTGAAGTCTTTTCCATATCTCTGCAAGTATGTGATTTCAAGAAAAATATTTGCAAACAGATAACCTAACTCAAGTAGAAGTCAAACACCAGAAAGAAACTTTGTAAGAAGATTATATTTAGTTCGGATAGCATAACGTGATTCTGTCATCAGAAGTTTGTACTTCTCTATTTCTTTGCTGTTGCTAATGTGAAGGCTGGTAAGCAGAAAAGTGAATGCCTATGTGATCTAGGATGAATGCTGGCTGACAGCCTTCCAAATGAGATTAATAGTTCAGCATCCACATTGTGAGGAGGACACTACGAAGACCAAGGTATGGTATTTAGTTTGCCACAGAGTGTATGTGATCAGAAATGATGGTGATGGGATTTCCAAAACCACATACACCCCCATCTGTCAGTGTGGGAGTATGTATATGATTTATTCTCACTTTGGCTTCTGAATATTCTGGGAATAGAAGAGTTATACAGGAGGTCTGAGCTTTAAAATGGAAACGTAGCACTATCCAACTCTGGGATTTTTCTCCACAGGCATGTAAATATTGACACCTAAGTAGGTGAACTTGATGGGTTTATGCCACTTTGAAATACCAACAAGCACTCTGCTCACCTTCCAAGGTGTACTGTGAGGCTCCAAGCCCCTTATCTATAAACAAGGTAATCTAAGTTCCTAGGCTGTACAGTTGTGATAGTTCCATCTAAACACAAATGAAGCATAACAGGGTTTTTATCTGCCTGGTTTTGAAGATAAGATCAGTAGCAGTTCCTAACATGACTTATGTGCATGAAATTGAGGAAACCACTATTAGTGCTGCCTACACACACTATTTCTCCATTCAGGTATTGTGCAGACATCACCAAAGCTTCTGGGTAAATTTCAACTATTCATTACTTCTGCCAGCTCCAAGAAGTGGAAGCAAGTCCTAGCATACTGCAAAGAACTTGAAGTTAAACGTAAAAGCAGACATTTACTTTCTGGTAGCAATCATATTTCGGCACAAGAATGAGGGAAATGAAAAAGTAAATATATATACTTCATTGTATAGATATATATGTATACAAACATACAAATATTTCCTTTCTCTTACAGTAAGAACTTCAGCACATTCTCTTAAGGTGGGTATCTCTGGGGGAAAAAAAAGTATTTAATCCTGTCCAATGGATACATAGATTTGCCTGAAACAACAGAAAAATATAAAATCTGCTCTGTGATTTCTCTGAGCTGGAGACTCCAAGAGTGGCATTGCTACACTCAAGGGCTCAAATAACCAGAATCATTTCAATTCACTATTTACAAACTCAGCAGAGCTCAAAGAATGTATGATCTAAGGTGACTTAACTGCCTTCATGTTTAGGGGTTTTCTTCACTTCCAACTTCTAATCCTACTGTAATTTAAGTCAACTCCACAAAATGTTTGTTGATCTAACCCTAGAGCCCCAGCATAAACCACAACTTGTGTCATGGAAAAAGTAATTGTTGAATGTCTAGAATAATACTTGCTGCATTAGTTAATGGAAATGCTATCTGCCAATGAAACAGCGTTAAAACAAGCGCCCGCTCCGTGGTCTAGAGAGAGAGGTGATCCCCTACAGACTCACCCTATGTTTGTCCAACATATACACCAGAGAAATCTACACAAAACTTCAACATCCAGCACTGCCAGAGTAGCATCTTTCATTAAACTCGTACAAAACCAAGTTAATAAAACCAGAAGTGTCTCAAGAGAAAAAAACAGGCTCAGCCAAGAGACTGAAAGCAAGGGCCAGAGGGGAAAGAATGGTGGGACTCTACCCAAGCCCTGCCAAGATGCCAGCAAAAAGGGCTGTTTCCTGCTAAAACAATCTACGTTTGCTGGACTTTATTGTTAGAACTCCATTATGGAAATGAATAGTGCCCGTTCATGCCTCAGAGATGCTTCATTTCTGTCTACAATGGGGCTCTCTACTGTGCAGCTACAACAGTGACCAAAACCCACTAGAGACAAGGCATTAAGCAAGGCAGATTAGAAGTCTCTTTATGAAAAATCTTGAGTTCCTTCAAACTCAGTGAAGACCCAAGAAATGTGTATTCTCACTGCATATTAAATTCCTTTCAGCTCTGAAAATGATATGCAAGCTAATGGTTTCATTCTGGCATAAAGAATGCTTCCAGTGCTTTTGCTGAAAGATAAGCCCATTTCCCTAGAAGATTAAGCATGTTATATAGTGATTAAAATAAAAACAAATGACAGATTAGAAAAGACTTCCCTTTCAGCCTGGATGGGAGACACTGGAGGTTTAATCCAAAGGCTAGAACACTCTGCTAAATCCATGATTTCAGGAGGAGTTGGGTAACTAAATAACTTCTAGCATCTGTGTGCAACAGTAGTCAGAAAAATTAAAATTCAGTAAGAGGGGAAATTTAAAAAAAAAGAAAACAAAAGAAACAGCAGAAGTAGCAATGCCTACACATGAATCAACATAGATGCTACTTGTATTTGAAAGGCATTTCTCAAGTCACCTAGATCTTTCCTAAAGGTCTTGTAAATTACAACATACTGAGCAGCAACCCCCCCAAGCTGGACACCATGAAAAAGCATGGGCCTTTGCCATCCAACAGGTACTTGCACTTCCAGCTTTTTTTTTCCTCAGTCAAAAGCACTGTGTTACCTCCAACCTTCATGCTCTCTAGAAGAAAGAGATGCTACACTGGGGACTGTCACAATCATAAATCCAAAGTAAGGCACTTAAAAACTCGTCTGCTCATCCATCAATTTCAGTACATGACTGTCTGGACAGATTCTGAAGTTGACCTGCTGCAGTAACCTGGGTATGTGTGCAGCTTGTTACATGCATCTGGGGAGTCATTTCATTAATGGTTAACAAAGTGACCCCTGTGTGACAGCAACAAATTCAAAATGGGAAATAGATAGTTTTAAATTGTTTGCATTTCCTTCATAACACATCTGAATGATAGTAAAAATTGAGCTCTCTCTCCCACTCTAGTTTTAACTACAACCTTTGAAATCCTTGAGGATTAGGGACTGGTAATTTCAGTTACTTCCTTTCTCTGGAATCCAAAAGGTAACTATAGCTAAAAAAGTTTCAAGATTAAATTTGCAATCTGGGAAAAAGCATTTTAATGGTCTCCTCCAAAACAACCCTTCAATTTTTATCTAACTGCCTTTTTCAAAGCCATCTTCATTAAAAAAGATGAAACATGTCTAGTGGAATAACAATGGTGTGAGTGATCAGGTGGCCTGAACACAGAAAGAACAATACTTCCTCCAAAAAATGAATCAGATTTCATCAGAGCCAACCAACCTGAAGATCTCTTCTAACAAGTACTGAGAATACTGGCTAGATGTTTGAGGTTCACAGAGGTCTAGAAAAGCATCAGAGGACCAAAAAAGGACAAATGTCATTCCTGTCTTAAAAATACAGATAAAAGCAGTCTGGGAGGCAGTCTGCTTAGCATCAATTCTCAAGTGAACAGAATCTTTTGCAATTCCCTAGAAGATAACTAGAGGAAAACAATGGCAAATGTGGATTTGTTAGGAGCAAAACATGCCAGATTAGTCTAACTTTGGCCATGAGACCCGTTAGGCTGTCACAGGAGAAGACACAGTAAAATATGTCTTTGGTCACAAGGTAAAGCAAGGTAGAGAAACTACATATAGGGATCTATCCTTCAACATTGTTTTTTCAGATATTAACTAGGGTAAAGAATCAGAAACATTCCTAAACAAGCTGCTAATATTACCAGTATGTTAGTTAAGACTCATTGGATTTGAAGGTCTTGCACTTTCAGTGGTCCTGACTAAACATTCAGTGACAGTTTCTGTTCCTCACTCACTGAGAGGTAGAAGCATCATCCTCAGGACTGTGGGTCTCAAAACAATATTCTCTTTGTATGACCCAAACAGTGCCTGCTACAGTAACTGTCCTGAGTTTCATTACACCAAATCCAAATTTGAGTGCCAGAACAAAAAAAGTAAATCAATTTCCAGCACCAAAGAGGAAAGGAAAATCTTTTGTGTTAAAAAATAACAACCAATGAACCAACATACCTAACCAACACTAACTTTGGGCTTCTTGTTTTTTAAATTAAAACATTTAAAGGAGAATAGGAAGGATGTACATTCTCAGACCTAAACAACATCAGGTAACAGTAACCAAAAAGCATTGAGAAGTAATCTTGATCTGACAAGTGGCTCATAGGTGGCAAAGAAGTTTATGTCAGAGTGAATATTAAGATAACAACACAGAGAAATTCACTCAGAGCAGCTTTCTCTATTCTTTGAGAGAAAACAGAATCCTGTACCTGCTAGGGTACTGAATGGATCCCAAAGAATGACCATGACTAGCTGGAAAGATAAATTTGTACAAACCCTTCCAATATTTTTCAAGGAACTCTGCAATTCTTGTTCTAAAGATAAAGAGCTGTTTGAGGCATCTTTGCAAGATCTGCATGTTGTTTGCTTTGACAAATGTATTACAGGGACTGTGTAACTGTTAGGATTTTAAGTGCTGAAAACCTAGGAAGATTTAGGTGGGCATCAATGAAACGGAATCAAAGCACCTAGAAGAATGGGAACACCCAACAAGACTATTGAGTATGCTGTGTCAAGACTCTTTAGGTCTTACATATGGTTAACATTCAAAGTGTACTGAAAATGAATACTGAAATAAAAATATAAGCAAGTATCTTACCTCTTAGAAGGAAGCATACCAGGTTGGAAGGACCTCAAGGATCATATAGTCCAACCCCAGTTGCATTGTGTTACTAAGTAAAATATTGGTTATGAAAGTTCATATGGGACAAATTCCTCCTCTTTCCCTTTCACTCTACCTCCTCAATAAAAAGGGCAGAATCAAGGTCATTTGCCTGCTATTAACTGTCTTGATAAGTAACTGGAATATGCCTTGATTTCTTTTAACCTTAAAAATCCTAGCTCTCAAACAACTCAAACATTCCTGCAACTTGTAGTTTACCCAGACTCGCCCCTGTCTGCACCAAGGTTTTGTGCATTAGTGTGTTTTAGCCTGAAATTCTCAGAGTAACAGCTCCGTGGTTGAGGGTAACAGAATTCAGTTGCTGCAAGGTAGCACACCAAAACCTGAAAACCATCTTTGATCTTCTTCTTATCCTATTTCTCCTCAGAAGCAACATCAAACACATCTACCCTGATGCAGATGTGTTTGATGTAAACACATCTCCTATTCTGGAGAAAGTGTTCCATTATAGAAACAGCATGCCATTCAGGATTTGGATGATATACAAATGTGAGCATGATTTTAATGAAAAAAAAACCAATCATCCAGCTAAGGAAAACATTTACTAGAATGATGCAACACTAGTATTGTTGTCATCAAATTGTTTTAATAAATAATTCTCCCACTCACTTTGTAAACAAGACTACAAGCTACATAAAAATTTAGATTGGTAAGGCAAATTATTTACAGACAGAAAACTTTATGAAGAAGGCTGCCCATAAACACATGCTTACTGAATACATTCCTATCTGGCTTGGCTGATTGCTTACGGATCACTGTGATCAATTGCTCCTTTATTTTCGATTTTGTAAAAGAATGGGGCAGGGTGGTGAGGGTGGGGAAGGCAAATTCCTGTTCCTTATGCTTACACTGAAAATCCCAACTGTATTAAGCAAACTTAACCACTACTACACCCCACCAAAGCTGTGCAAGTACCCAGGCAGAGGGTTGACAACATCCTCCAACTCAACACCTATGCGGGATTTTTGCTGCTGGAGAACACGGGAGTTTGTAACCTGTGTGTATAACTGAAGTCGAAAGATAACATTCTAGCGAGAAAGAGAAGACCAACGCTGAGTAACATCCAGTGATCTCAGCGTTTGAACGACCACCAGGACCGCGAGCAGGCGCGGCGGAGCAGCCGCTGCGCGCCCACACCTCACTTGCTGGCTCAGGCCTCCCTCTCTCCCGTGTGCCGCGGAGCGAAAGCCCCTACGGCTGCGAGGCACCAGAGACGATCAGCTGGAGAGCGGGAAACACGGGCCCTACCGAACAGCGGCGTGAGGGGCGGCAGGAGCTCAGCGCCCGCCCCCGCNAGCTGTTTTCCCTGCAGTTTCTCCACCGAGAGATCCGTACCCCGGCCCAGAAGATTCCAGCCTCTGCCCACCTCACTCTTTGCCAAACTCTCTGAAGTCATTCCTCACGCGGAACTCTGGAAAGATGCTCTGTGCTCTGAATCAGCCCTGCTTTGTCTTGGAAGCCAAGGCCAAAGCAGCTCTCTTCATCTTCCACCCCTGACCTGGCATTTTCCCAAGTCCAGGCTTTGCATCCATGTGGTTTCTGCTGCACCAGAACCAAAGCAAATAAATCACTGAAGTTCTAAATGAGGTTTAGCATGCTCCTGAAGATTTTGTACATCAAAACCCTTCGTGCTGGCTCTTTTGGCAAGGGTGCCATGTTTTCCCAGTTAATTTCCACCCAGTTCGACTCCCCGGCTGAAAAAATGACAAGTGGTTGTTACCAATGTTCGGGTGATGTGTGAACTGTGGCTCATCTGCCGGGCTTGAAACCTCTAGGGCAGGTACTTTGGGAATCTGCTCCTGCAGGATTTGGAGAAACAGGCCATCAATAAGGAAAAAGTGCTTGTCTAGGTCCATTAGTCAGTGGCACTCCATGTTGTATGGGTGATGATTTCCAGTATCCAACTCAGCAGTGAGCAACTCCAAGACCTGGTCCAAACCTTATCACTGAGCATATTACCATTGAATGCTCCTAACAGTGAAATCCCGAGGTGATTTCGATAGCTAAAACCACTCACAGCTTACATAACTTTATTTTCACTTTGATGCATTTGTTGATAATGACTTTTAAGTTTTAAAACTATGTGTGTACAATGCTTAGTACATTGGAGCCTAATCTTCAGTTAGCTCCCAGGTGCCCAGTCAATAAGAACTTCAACTTGAGCCCAGGAATTGTACCTTTTTTTCCCATCATTTGCAGCATCACTACAGATACTGTTTCTAATTTGAGCTGAAAACTTCTATGTGCAATGCTCATCTTTGCCTGACATTTTTATTCAGTGTTATGTTTCAGCCAAAATGCGTCAGCCCTTTTGAGAACACAACTAGGCAAATAACCATGCAAAGCTGGTTGGATTGTGGGAGACATCAGGGAAGAAGCTGAATAATGGCAAAGTCCAGGTGAGATATATATATATATTTTTAATTTTCTAGCCCCAGGGCCAAAAAAAACCCCAAGAACCTGTGGATACTCCACTAATGTGAGACTGAAGATGTCCTTTGAGTGGGGCATCAGGGAGGGATGCAGGGATGCCTTGTCCTCTGTCTTACAACTAGAACCAGTCTCCTTTGAAGACTAACTGGAACAGGTAGATCTGCCTTAAACTAAGGCAGTGAAGATGGGGATGCTGAAGAGGCAAATAGAATATATACCTAGCTTTAAAAAGTTGCAAAGAAAGTTGAGATAATGTGATAAGGAAATGTTAAGACAATTTCATAGTTGTAAAGAATGTAAAACTAAGCTCTTTTTTGGAATGGAATTACCAAGGAGAAAGCTTTCAACATCTACTAAATATTATAATATTACTGTAAATCAGGACGTCAGACATTGGTTTGAGGCAAAAGGAAGAAGAAAAAAGGTATGTGGGATTCAGTGATAAAAGACTAAAGAATGAATACCACTAGTTAATACTACTTAAAAACTATTAGTGTTAATTTTCAAGGTTATTACAATTTGAGTTAATAAATAGAACAATAAAAGGTGATTATTTTTTAGACTTCTATAGTACCTTTGGCTGAGTATCACAGAGCATTCTATTTAAACATACCAGACAAGCACACTTCAAATGACTAAGGGCTGATTAGCTGACAGCTTTCCAAAAGTCCTTGTTAAGTTTCAACTGTGAGACTTTTAGTAGAGTTCTATGGTGACCTGTGCTTTGCCCTACTCAATACTGGAAATAGATACTGAGTTATTTGTGTTGAAATGTGCCCTTGACACAAATATTGACAGACTTGTAAATGATGCTAAAAACATGTTGATCACTCAGACTGTTCAGATAACAAGAATGCAATAAAAAAAGCATGTTTTAAAATCAAATAGAAATTGAAGTAAGAGCTTGAGATATCTTTTTTCTTTCACCAGAACTGAGCCTGAATTATTATTCTGAAGTCTTTTTTGAACCCAAACTCAAACTCTGAACAAAAAGAAAAAAAATCTAGACAGTAGACTGAATAGCTTTTTAACACAAGAAGAGCCCACTACTGTGACAGGAATCTATCAGGGGCAGAAGAATAAGCAGGGGATATTCTCATTGCAGGCAGAAAGGGAAAGTGGTGTGAATGTGCAAGGTGGGTGAGAAGAAGAAGAGGTTGACTTGAGAATCCCAGAGAAGGTGAGATGTCTGGCAACCTCAGAGATGGCCAGGATAGGGGAGGGGACAGATTCACTGATGTTCTCTGACGTCTCCCACTGCTGCCAAAACACTTCTGACCTTTCTCATATATGATTTGTAGACACTCTTCCCTTGCCCACATTACCCAAATGCACAGTGTGAATTCATTCCAGACTCTAGATGCACAGAATCTGCTACTGAGCTGAAATGAAGAAGATGCCAGTAACGGGTGATCATGAGCCAGAGCTCAGTCAAAATACCACTGGTGCAATTCTCTGTCTGTACTACCACCAAACTGACTGGTGACCTAGATACAAGAGTTCTAGACAGTATCTTTTAGATGAGTTTGTGTCTCCTGCGACACAATGATTCTGAAGAAGATCTAGAGTTTGCATAGGCAAGCAATTCTATTTCCTAGTGCAGTCTTGTTGCTGAAATGGTCCATTAAGTGATTTTTTTTTAGTGACTGGTACTGGGGTACCAGTCAGAACCCACTAACTCCACTTTGGGTTTACATGCTTAAAAATAGATATTGAAAAATCAAAGGAAAAACCCCCTACAAACAGTAGCTGTAAAATGATTTCAGAGAAGATTGAGGCATATGCTCAAATAAGTGATTAGTGAAAATGCAGGATAATGCTAGGAGCAGAACAGGAAGCCTGCAGTTCTTTTTTTTTATTTTTCCTGGGTGGAAAGACCTCTGTAGCTGGGCTACAGCCCACAAAAAAATTGTGATGAAGACTAGAAGAGGCAGTGCTTTACAAAGGACCCAGCCTTGGTTGGTGTACAATGTGACTGGGGTCCTGGGAATCAGGGATGTGTAAAGAGTTTTTATGCACAGCCTCCTGCTCTTCTTTAACATAGAAATTAACAGCTGTTTGGTTATTGACAGCAGTTTGTAATAAGAAGAATGGTTAAAGAAGCTGAATAAGTTTTGAAAACCAGGCTTTATTCCTTGCCACTGCCAAAAATCATGTGTACTAAAATATTTTGTGTTTCTCACCTGAAAAATTAACAGAAGTTTTGTGCTAGTTCTAGCTAAAAGCTGATTATTTGCTCCTCTGCTTCTAGTATACCATATGCTAAAAACATGAAACAACCTAAACCATTAAAAACAATGTCTATTAATTTAATATGTAAGATTTATGTAGAATGCTTAATTGTGCTTTATCTCCCATCTTTAAAATAGAGTAACAGCTATTCAAGTCAGAATCATCAAAATAATTTCACTAATACTCTTGAATCATTCACTTTTTTTTTCTTGATAAAATTAACAAAGAATACTGTAGAAGGAAATTAGTAATTTTCTACTCAGTTGAGGGATTATGACAGAAAATCCTATGGTAAGAAAGTTTTAGGACACCACTTGGAATATAAAATATATTTTTTAAATGAACAATAATCACTGAAGCAAGACCCTTGCACAAAAAAATAGTATCATATAGCTAGAGACAATATCACAATATTTATACAGAAGAAGAGAGGCATATGAATGAAATTCATATCACAGAGGTGATGCTGTCACTTCTCAATTCCTGAGTCTCTGAGTATGGTTTTTTAATGTAGCCTGGGGGAGGAGTAATTGTAATTGCAGTTGGTTTTATTGTTTGCTACAGTATTGCTCAGGTACTGTCTGAAATAGAATCTCTTTGTGCTACACATTGCTCAAGCAGGGACCAGGTGATGACCGTGCTTCAAATTGTTCAAAGTCTAAACAGACAAAATGGACACAGATCAAAGAGTGTGACACAGTGTGATAAATTAATTTGCAGAAATTGCCATGTAAATATTGAGATCCCCGTTGTTTTTTAAGTGAAGGATGCCATTAAGAACATATTATCTGGATGAAAGAGCAAGGAAAGGGGATTTAGGCAAACTAGAGGAGGCAGAGAAGGGAGACCAGGTCGGGTGGCATCTGAAGAGCAGAGTATGAGGAGAAGTTGGAACATGCAACCAAAAAGCTCAAACCCTTCCCATTGTCATACATAAAGCTCTTTGCTCAAGATGCCTAGCTTGGCGTAGTTTAAAAGCACATCTTTGAAATCCTGGAGAGCCTAGAGGTTAGCAGCAAGACTGGCTGAAGAGGGTGAATCATTTACTTTTACCTGTTTCATTTTACATTTTGCACATGATATGGGAGAATCTTTGGCCATTTTTATACATCTGTCTGCTCAGCGAAGCTTTGTCAGGACAGTCTTTTGAAAGCACTGAAGATCTGGCAGAGAGCATGAAGAAGTGTTGTATTATTTTTTGTATGCTGAAACTGTTGATGGTATAGCGTTGCAGAGAGCTATATCCTGTGAAGTTCATGGAAAAACACTGTACTGGTAGCCACTGAGAAATAAAAACACCTAGAATCTTCTGAAATCTGTAAACCTTTTCTCCCTATAATGTGTTGGGAAAAAGAAATCTTTCCTACATGTTCTTTTGTATTATCATCAGTTATGGTGACTGTGTTCTTTACATTCATTTTGAATCTGTGTTTCCTGTCATGAGTAGATTAAAAACAGAAGAGAGCGGAGTGAAAGTTTTCTATTGCAAACATCTGTGTCTGAAAAAGGATTGTATTTCCACGTCCTGGAACATCAAGGGGAAAAGCTCGCCCTCCCCAGACGCACACCTTTGGTTTGCAGCAATAAGGAGTTTATAGACAAGGTTGCTTTACTACAGTAAATAGAAAACCCAATTCTGCTATTATTTCCGATGGTTAATCCAGCCTGGGTGTCTGAGGATACTTTTGATCACTGCTCCCAGCAGAGAGCTTATCTATATCTTATTCTATATTTATATCTTATTCTATATCTCTGACGTGTCACATAAGGAATGATTTTAATAACTCCTGTCTTTTGTAGCTGAATTTCAGTTTTATATGCAAATCCTGCTGTCCAGATAAGTGTTTTGGAGGCCATCAGTAGAAATGGTGAATGGACATACTTACCCTCTGTAAGTTAAATGAAATCCACAGACAGAAAAAAAAAAATGGCTGTGTCAAGGGACTTCACAAAGAAAAAAATTAGTGCTGACGTATCATCCATATCTGTCTACTTTTAAAGAACACAAGACTGGAAAAGGAGAGGAAAGATGTAAGAAGCACTGGGTGCCAGATACACAGTACTTTCTCATACTTTCTGGTATTCTTACAAGAATTTAGCCCTGGAAAGAAGGAAATTTATTGGTTTATATGCTGCCCTGAGACCTTCCTATATTCTACAGAAATGCCCTCCTTTTAAAACTTCAATATACTGATATGCATCAATGCAAATACCACCCAAAATACATTTGACTAGATTCATGTACTCCCTTACCCATTGTACCCAGAGATCTGTTAAGTTTTATACAAAACCAGAAAGAAATCTGGAAAAGAATTTGATAAAATAATTGTCTGGTTTAGTTCTTTAGTCATAAGCCTGTTGGACACTGAGAAGACTTTTGCTGGTATGCAACAGTGACTCTCCCTTTCTGAAGTGGAAGCAGATCTTCAAGTACCAGTCCATGCACTAGGGTTCTACTTTGGGCAATGTTATTAGTGAGGATGGGCTTCTCACTCCTTATCATTTCCCCCATCTACCAAACCTCCTTCTGGTACACCCAACTGATGGTGATATTTAAGACTGCAAATATTATTACTAGAATTAATAGAAAAATGGCAAACCCTGAAAAATTTTGAACAAGCTTGGCAAATGTAAGAATTTGTCTATTAGGAAAAATCTCATGAGCAAACAGATTTGGAAAAATTAGGAAGAGGTTGGAATTCACAGTCTGAACCTCTGCTTTGTAACTCTGGTTGTTCAGTTTAGTAAGAGAACTGTGAGCTGCCTTTTTACGATGGCAATTAGCATGACATCTCTGTCACTCTCTCGAGAGGATATGCTACAGTGTGAACACTGAATTGTGACTTATATGTCTGCCCAAGGTTGACAAGTTGTCTGCTTATTGGACTCTGCAAAGAATAATGAAGTGAATCCCTCAACCTGCTTATGGGAATCAGGATCTTAAAGATATGAGAGTAGGGTACACAGAGATCTGCTTGCCTAATTGACATTTAAATCAAGGGTCATTAGGCACCTGACACTTTAGAAAAGTCATTGATGTAAAATCTATGATTTATTTTTATAATTTTCCCAGCTCCTAAAAAAGAATACCTATTTCCAATCTAAATTAGTCTAACTTCACTTTACAATTTTAGATTGTATAACCTCGTTGCTTTCAAAGTTAAAACATGTTTTAGTTTCAGAAATCTCCCCTTATAATTGGTAGTGGGTTTGTTTGTTTGTTTGTTTTTTCTTAAATAAATGGTACGGACTGATTTATTTTTTTTTTCCTAAAACTATCATAAAATAGGCTTTACACATTTTAATTTACACTCATGGCTCCTTAATCTTTTCAGCTTTTCAAGCTCTTCTGTTGAGGATAAGTATCAAAATGTGCTACAATACTCCTGCTAGTCTCATGTAATTCTTCTGCTTCTACTTAAACATCTGCTCAAAAAGCCCATAGAAGTTTTGCTAGGAAGGTTTGCAGCTGATGCACAGATTGGTAGAACAATAAATAGCATTTATATATCTGAGAACAGTGTTAGCTGCTGCACAGAACTGAGAGCTCACATTCTTTCCATCCTATCTCTGCCTACCAATTTCAGCATCAGTGGTTTCCACCTCTCCCTCAACTTGTGAGAATGACATAGGTGTCTTGTTCCAGGTGTGTGACCTTCCCCAGCTATATGTGTTGTGAGACACACTGCTTGAATGAGTTCCCTGTTCTACCAAACAACTCAGCTGTGTATAACTGGCTCTTTCTCAGTACTGTTTATCATTCCACCAAGCTGTGCATCAGCTGTGAACTTTACTAGCAGTGCTTTCGTATTTTCTTCTATGTGGTTAATAAAAATACTAATTGCTAAAATGACATCAGGGCTTAATACCTTCTTGAACTGGTAATGATGTAACATCCATTTAATATACAGTTCAATATACATTTCACTGATTCTTTTATGTGAATTTAGAAAATGACTGTTACGAAATACCAAAATAAACACAAAAATGTAGTTATGGCACAGCTAAGTGCATTTCTAGATACCAGAAAGATTAAAAGATGCAGACTTGTTGTAATTATCTCTAAAAAAATCACCCATGTGTGTCAACGTAATATCAAATAGCACTCCCAGAGAAAGATTTTCTAGGCTAGTATTTCTATGTTACCACTATATGCACATTCATGGCTATGCTCTGACTACTGTGTTCCCACCTGGGGAATGCGGAACACCTATGGTTTATGGGATACTTACAGGATACTGGGTTTACAACTGCTTTGTTTCACCAGAGCAAGGAAAAGTTGCTGAAGTAGACTCCATCACCCTTTGCCTTCTGCACTCTGCATTCCTGCTGATTTGTCACCTCTTACCATTAAGTATTCTTCATATACACCACTCTTGTTTGCATTACCTTAGCCTGGCTTTATCCTGTGAATGTAGGAAATTCCCCAGGCTCACACAATCACAGTGCCTTTGTATGCCAAACTGGCACTTAATTCAGGCAGAGTGACCAGCTGCCTAGAGCATCAGGTTGGCTGGGGTGACAGCAAAACTTCCCTGCTCTGCCACTTGCTTTTCTTATGCCACAGACTCAAAGAACCAGACCAGCTGCTGCTGCTGAGGGAGTGAGGAGATTGTATGGGTACCAGCTCTGGCTTGACGGGAGGATGGCACCATCAAACAGCTTCAGTCTGTGTTTCCAGCTCTTCAGGTCTCTTGGTGATGGTGGCAGTGACTGATCATCTCTTCACAGCTGGGCTCTCTGTCTCAGCACCTCAGCCTTCCTCCATCTCAAGGCAGGAGTGACCCTATCCCTTCTCCATTGGGCAGCAAAATCTGATTTTGCCCATGCTGCTTACAAGCCTGGAGCCAGACATCTACACTTATCCTTTTCCCTCTCCATCACTTCTCCAAGGAGGGTGCTTCTGGCTTCCCCTTCAGCGCAGAAAATGAGCATGCTGCCTCCCACCTCCCTCAACAGCTTGTCTGTAAAGAGGATCTGGCACAATAGGTGCTTTCCTCCCACATGCTTTATATGAATAGCCATACTTGCTGTTATTTTTTGTAACTAAAAATTGTTTTGTTGTTGTTGTTGTTTTTTCCTCGGTGCAGAATTGTGTTCCCTTTTGGACTGGCCACCATCATCCATTGTTCTTCATGAAACAGAAACTGCCATCGCCCTCGGGGGAGATGGTGGCTGCCTATACTGTGAGGCATCATAAAACACAGACCCCGTTGGGAACAATGGGGAAAAGCCTTCTCAACATGGCCACCAGCTGAGGCCTGCCACTGCTCACAGCAGCTCAGAGCGCTGGGGATCGGCAGCCATGTTGAGGGCAGGCAGTGGTCCACCGAGCAACCTCCGGGCCCTGCCTGAGGGGAAACCAAGATTACAAGCAACAGGAAAAATATCCAGACAAAACCAGTTTAATGACAAGAAGCAGGTGAAATAAAGTCTTGGTGCAAGGTTACAGTGAGTTCCATCTATGTGGAAGCTAACGGAGCTTTTAGCCAGTTTTGCTGGGGGGTTGAAGGCCTTTTTGCTAGTCTCTCACGTTGATGCCTTGACTCCCTGTTAAATGCTAAGAGAACAATATTCATATTTGACAGTTTTAATAGGCAATGATTTTTGTCACAGAATAATAAGCATTTCATCTCTGAAGATGTGATATTTTTCCATCCTTCCTTTTCTCTGGGCAGCCTCCTGCCTCATATGGTCTTGGGTCACTGGAGTCTATTCCTTTTACTAATATAGGAGACAAAGTGATCTAATAATGGGTGGTCCATTATTTTAAATGCCTGATTTTTAATCTCTAAACAAATTAATATATTCAAATACATCTTTGAAATTACCACAAAGTTTGTTTTGTCAAACCATACATATTGTACTGTTAAAGAGACTACACCATTTTTCACAGAGACTAAAGAATAATCAATAAAGCATGCCTGAGTTTGAAAATTCTGCCCTGACTGTAGAGTCGTTGATTGACTCTAAAACATGCATTCAGTTATAGAAAATAATTTAAAAGGTGATGGAATTTGAGGGCATACATCATCAATAATCTCACGCAAGCCGTACTGTAGGAAAGTTGTGATTAGTTTTGAAAACAAGCATTGTGATTCTAGGACATAAATGGTCAAGATCTAACTTAACAGGAATTCAAACCATTCAGGTAATTAAAATCACAATTAGCATACTCACTCAAGTCAACCTGTAATCGGTTAAAATCCCACATACATAAGCCTCCAGATCTCCATATTTTTACATTTACAATTCAACAGGATGAACAGTCATTTGCTGCCATTATTCTTCATAGCAGAAAATTTCCTTCTGAGCAGAATTCTTAACCCTGCCACAGAATGACATGAAAAGCCTTTATAATTATGCCTACAGCCATTTCAGTGACTTTGTGTTTAAACTGATAAAGCTGATCTTTAAAGATGCAGTTTATGCCTGCTCCTTTTCAAAGACAGTAATTACTCTGGAAGTAGCAATTCCTCAAGAATGATGAAGCTGCATTCTCAACTAAGACACTGAGTTACTGGTATTATGCACAAAATAACGTGAATTTGGGAGCTGAGAGGCAACTTTTTGTTTTCAAATGATGCATACATCCTGCTCTGGGTTCTAGGTGTGCACGCTGCCTTCTACACTGGCTAAAAGAGGCGACACCCTGTGTTCAGTAATAACTTAAACAGTGGAGGCTACTGCCCAAAGTGAACATTGAATGCAGGGTCAGAGGATTGATTAGAGTGAATGAAACAGTGGANCTGCCCGAAGTGGACATTGAATGCAGGGTCAGAGGACTGATTAGAGTGAATGAAACAGTGAAAAGTGGGAGGAAACAGGCAGGGAACAAACCCCAAAATCATGATACAAGAAATGAAGTGAATACACAATGGCCTTGAAAGAAAGCCAAGGGAAGGAGCTTTTTAAGCAGAGCCCTGACTGCAAGCAGATCTGGGATCATGAGCAAAGCAACAGATTCTTGTTCAATCTTACTGTATTTCAAGAAGCGGGACTTTGTTTGTAGTAAAACAGGATTACTTCAAAGAAATACCTGGCTCTTGTAATCAATTTCTCATCCTAATGGAAACAGCCTGCGGTGTCACACATATGAGCTAACTGCTCAGGACGCAATGGAGTTAGACAATGCAACCAGAGCGAGCAATGAGAAAAAAAAGGGAAGGAGGACAGAGGGAGATTTTAGAAAAAGACATGTCAAAATAGAAAAAAAATGAACACTTGTAGGAAATTAATCTAAGTCACAGAGAGAAAAGAATATTGTCAGGACATACTCTTCAGTGTGATAGTCAGCCAGCTGGGAGATGCTAGGAGCTCTGGGGAAGAATAATCCCTAAAGTGCACCCACCCGTGTTTGAATTTCTGATAAAAAAAAAGAAGACCCTGTCCCTCTTGTCCCATTGCCATTTCAGAAAAGCAGCCCTCTCAGGCAGGCAACCAGGCACCACGATGGAGGGTTAAAATACATGAAGCTGCTACCCATTTGGAACACACTCCGTCTCCTTTCACATCTGCAGAGCATTTAGCTGCTTGCATCTGGTTGTGTTTGCGCAAATATAATTCCATATTCACTAATAATTCCCGAGGCTAAAGGCCCCTCTCCTGTAACCTTGTTAATATTCTCACAAGGCCTGGTGTGAACGCCTCACAGCATTTGGATTAGAATTCAGTCTGGTGGGGTTTTTTCCCCCCCTGTCTCTTAGTCTTTCTCTCCCTCGTACTTTTCTGGCCTCCAGTTTCCTGGCCACCCACATGACGAGACACTCTCCCTCCCGCTCTCTCCCCATTCTCAGTTTCAAGGAATTTCCTTTTGTCAAAGGCAAAGTGTGATTGACATATTTTCCCCCTCTTAAGTGCAGTCTTCTTAATACTTGATTTAACTATGTCCTTATGGGGCTTGTATAATCATTACCTAGGTGAGAAAGAGACCCCCTGCTCCCTCTCTACCATCCGATCTTAGGATTCAGGCACCAGAGTGCTGGCTACTTAGCACTTTTTACATGCTTTTTATTCACCGTTTAAAGACATTTTTATTAATTTGGTGGTGATGAGGGGTTCCAGACTGACAGCATTGGAAACTGAAGTCATTTGTTTGTCCACAAAACAGGTACCACTGAAGCAGCAGAACTGCTGGCTCTCTTATCATTATGCCTCAGGATCCCCTTTCAGAGCAGCTCACCCCGGCCAGAAATATCACCTTCTCCTCCAGCCTTTCTGGGGAGAAGGCAATTCAATTTTCTAATCAGTCCTCAAACCTGCTGCAAAGACTGATAAAATCTGAGCTAGAGCCATAGTGCCACAGGAGCGAGGAACATAAACTTTGTTCACTTCTGCTCGCTCCTTTCTTTAGTGTGAAAAATTGTTTTTCCTGTAGTTCTCCAACCTGTTTTCCATGGGACCTGCACAGCATGGACCCTGTCCATCTGCCCACCCCAGGTAGAGACCAAGGTGTGCCATAATGGAGTCAAGGGGTTAAAGGAGAGCAGCTATGGGGCTTGGGAAAGTGGATGTTAGGGGGAGAGGAAGGTGAGTCCCCAGGCTGGCAGCTTGGATGATCCCCTGGTTAATTTGTACTGGGCATGCCACTGTACTGCTCTGGTTTTATCCGTGTCCTGTATATTGAGACAGGAAGGTCAAGCTCTGAATTATGATGGCTGTGGGTTGACTGTGAGAATTTAGTCAAAGAGATTTCTCAGACTGAGACAGGCCTTTTCAGTACAACGTAGGAAGGATTATTAACAAGTTTTTGACTAAATATTCACAAGATGTCTGCACGCCTTTTAATCAATATGAGAGGAAATCAACAGTTTTATTTTACATTTAAAGAAATAGTCCTGGAAACTGCTTGTTATAGCCAGCATATAAGGAAATGTTTATAATTAAGTTTGTTGAAATGTAAGCCACATAATTTAAATGCCTTGTTTTCAGTTGTGTATGACCTTTGCTATCTTTCAAATATTAGGATGAAATTTCCCATTCCAGGGATAACTTCTGTACATTGCATCCTTCTTTTTCCCTCTCCTTGAAAAAAAGGAGGAAAAAAAAAAATTGAGTTTCAGTAAAAAATTAGGGAGACTTTATTCTTATGTATATGCTAAGGAAACCTGGAAGGGATACCAGTAAGAATTAATAATGCCTGCCTAATTTGGATGAAAGGCTTGTCTTTTGATCAGCAATTGGGGAGGAGGTTCCCTCTGATGCCAGGAATGTATACTTGCCTATTTCCTTGAAAAAATTCCCACATTTACTCAAGTTATGAGTCTCAGAAAGTTCCGCTTTGCACAAAGATATTAGAAATGCCTGTTCTCTGAAGGATTTCTGCCTGTTCTCAAACCCAGGGGTGGATGTCCACCTTCTTTCCCACCAGAGCAGTGGGGCAGATGGTGCAGCCACATTGTCTCAGTGCAGAGGAGATGAACCGTGTTGCTGCCTCCACTGTGGTTTCAAAGCTTGTCTGACAGAGCACGAGAGAGAAGAAGGAGCCTTTTTGACAAGACTGCAGAAGGTAGGGAGCTGGGACTGAAGTACTGGGAGTGAAGACATTGGGAAAAAGAACTGCTGGGCTCAATATCCTGATGTTCTGAGAATGGGTGGAGGGCTTGCAGGTATGACTGGAAACATGATGTGGAGAGGCATGGACCTCAGATGCTTGTCTCTGGAAACAGAACAGGATTTTCCACACACTGGAAATTAAAATATTAAATATAACATCTTAATAATAAAATAATATATAATAATAATTAGTGATTCAGGTTTCAGAGCAAAGTTTGTATGTGGTATATAAGACAGGAACCACCTATTGAACAATGATTATAAAAGAAGACCCCAAATGTACAGGCTCTTCAAAAGAGATCCGGTGGATAATTGGTATGTGGCTATGCAATTGAAGTCAGTAAGGTAGCTCATAGATAGGGCTGAATTAAACTCAGGCTTATTTCTGATGATCCTTAACATCTGAATGCTAGACTTTTCAACATTAATAGTTTCTTAACATAGTATTGCTTATACAGTCAGTAGACATGGTATAGCATAAAGGCCAGGACCTACACTGCTATGAAGTGAGTTAGATTCTGTATCTCATTCATGACTTAAATTAAATTAATTAGCAACTATTTACCTTAGGTATGGCTCAAAGCCAAAAGGATTCCAAAGAATGCATCTTTTGCAAAGCCAGCTTCTGAGTATGCTGTAGTGAGATGGGACCAAACGTTAATGATAAAAATCCCCTTCATTCTTCTCTTCCTTTTTCACACAAACGTGCAGCTGTGGCCCATATCTGCTGAAAACAGTCATCACCACAATATGGCAATGAATATTTTCGACCCTTCTTTTAAGAAAGCTTTTATCTTTTCTTGGCCTCGACATCTCCAGTCAATCTATCTCCATTGTCAGGGCCTTGTTTGGTAAAGTATTGCTTCAAGAAACGTAGTCCCAGACTTTTTTTTCCTGTTATGTGCCTGGGAAGGAGTTAACTTGTAGATGGCTTCAACAGCTTATCAGAGGTTGCTGCTGCTATGTGCCAGGACTGTCTCCCTTGCCACAAAGTGCCTATTCCTTGTCTTTGCATGCATTTGGCTTGCAAGCTGGCCAGAAACTGATGTGGAGTACCTGATGATAGATACTGGTAGAACCCAGGACTTATGCATTACAAGAAAGTGCCAGATTCCATCGCTGCAGAATAAATGAGTTAATGAAGCTGTGACTCAAATGCTTTGAGAAGGTGGTGTGAGAACTGTTGTTTCTGGCTCTGAGGCAGCTCTAGATTGCTGCAATGCTTCACCCCTGGTTCAGTTTTTCACATTGATTTCCATAGCTACAGTTGTCAGAAGCTTTTTAAATGATACAATTTCTAAAGCATAATTTACAGTGAGTTCTGCATGTGCTGCAGAGCTGTGGGAAGCAGGGGCTCTGACCATGCAGCAGAGCAGACTGTGCCCCCCAGACCAGCTTATGCACTCGTGATTGCCCTTTCCTCTGAGAAGTTTCTACTGATCACCTTATGCCACATACTCTTGTGCACATCACCGATGAGACCAGTTCTCCACACTTCTGTCCTGTTGGGCCACTCTTCTGCTTGACATTGGTGAAATCTGTCTCATCTTCGTACTAGCTCAGCCTCAGGACTGTGGTGCAGTGTTCAGATGGTTTCTCAGGCTTGCAGGACTGCCTTGTAAACAACAGTGCTACGGGTGAAAACACAAAAAAGCAAAACCTGTGCATTCTGAAGCAGCCTGGGCTTTCAGAATGACCCCAAATAGCTCAGGAAACAAGTGACCTGAAACCTGCTAGACTATTTATATAATCTGTTTGTTTTGGTTTTTTTTCTGAAGAAAATCTCCTCTACTGTCAAAATTTTTCAATAATAACACTATTGTTTTTTAAACTCAAATAAGCAAAGAAATAATCCTGCATCTTCCCTGAGGACTGAAATATCTTTAAATCTTTTTCTCGTTTAACTGTTTGGAGAGGATGGGTGGAAGAAGGAGAAAAAGTGGCTTGAATAAGTGGCTGATGAAGGGAGCATCTCAGTGTATCAGGTGTTTTCCAGGCATTGTGTAAACCAGTCGCTGCCTTAGTGTGCTCACAGTTTCAAAGAACAAGGTACAGAAAATCTGAGACTGTAAATTGAAAATGGGGTGATACTAGTAGCAAGAAGCATCATGGTTCTGGAGAATAGGGCTGGAGGCATCTATCACTGCTAGAGTCCAGTTTGGAGAAAGTGGAACACTATCCAGAAAGCATTTGAATCAATCCATTGTCATCAATGTGTGAAGCCAATGGGTGAATAATGCCTCATTCCCTTGAATGGCCAGACCAAATATGAAATGCCATTCTGCTGCTAGCAAATTGAGAAACAAAGACATTTCCATCCCTTCATCCCCTCCACCCCTGCTCTCCAAGCAAATAGCAAGCAGGAGGGATGCTGGGCCTTTTGTTATTAACTCAGTAGTCCAACAAGTATACTGTGAACATTGACTGCTAACAAGGAAAGATGACTCTATTAAGATGAGAGAATCCCAAACTTTCCCCTAGGAGCAGGGAAAACTGGGATATGGCAACTGGTGTTTCTGTTCAGACACAAGTGATCAGGAGCTCCCTTCCTCAGCTGAATTTGAGCTGCCTACAGACATGTAAGGTGCTGCTGCGGGTGGAGATATGAGAGAGAGCCTCCTTTAGGCTTTCCAGAGGCAGCTTCTGTTCCCATGGATGCTTTGGACAGTGAATGGCATTGTTCTGGGGACTGCAGAGGATTTATATGCAATGTCAAATCCCTTCTGTCCTGACCCCTCCTGACTCCTGGACATCTGTGAGGGAACACCCCTGAGAAGGTATCTGTAAAGAACCGTTTATTTTGCAGTGAAGGGGCAATCTCATAATAACCAGGGAGTTCCTCCAAGTTCCTGGGAGTACCGAGTGAACGTTGCCCAGTGTTGCTGGCTGAAACGCTGCAAACACAAATACAATGGAGGCTCTGAAGAAGGCAGAGCAGCTCAGCACCCACAGCCCATGTTTATTTTCTCCAGAGATGAAGGGGGGACTGCAGGTCAGCAGGAATTTTGTGTTCTGACTGGTATTTATTGACTCAGAAGTCCTTGCTGACAGACAGACAGACAGACAGGCAGGGTTCCATTACAGTGACGTCGTTTCTTTCCCTCTTCGGCCCCGAGGCTTTCACTGCTGACACTCTTTACACATTGCTGTGGCTTCTCCAGCTGGTGCTGGGGCGAATGGAAGCTGCCTTTCACATCACTGATGCTGGAAGCCTGGGTGCCCCTAGGGAGCATGACTGTCAGGCTTTCAGCGACGTACTGCAGCACATCTATCAGATGTAGCAGCCACACAGAGCTTTGCTTTCAGCCTTCCCTCTGAGACCTGGGTTAAGACTGAATGTCTGCGTCAGATGCTGAAGATGAGATCGGGCTGGNCCAGGCATTGTGTAAACCAGTCGCTGCCTTAGTGTGCTCACAGTTTCAAAGAACAAGGTACAGAAAATCTGAGACTGTAAATTGAAAATGGGGTGATACTAGTAGCAAGAAGCATCATGGTTCTGGAGAATAGGGCTGGAGGCATCTATCACTGCTAGAGTCCAGTTTGGAGAAAGTGGAACACTATCCAGAAAGCATTTGAATCAATCCATTGTCATCAATGTGTGAAGCCAATGGGTGAATAATGCCTCATTCCCTTGAATGGCCAGACCAAATATGAAATGCCATTCTGCTGCTAGCAAATTGAGAAACAAAGACATTTCCATCCCTTCATCCCCTCCACCCCTGCTCTCCAAGCAAATAGCAAGCAGGAGGGATGCTGGGCCTTTTGTTGTTAACTCAGTAGTCCAACAAGTATACTGTGAACATTGACTGCTAACAAGGAAAGATGACTCTATTAAGATGAGAGAATCCCAAACTTTCCCCTAGGAGCAGGGAAAACTGGGATATGGCAACTGGTGTTTCTGTTCAGACACAAGTGATCAGGAGCTCCCTTCCTCAGCTGAATTTGAGCTGCCTACAGACATGTAAGGTGCTGCTGCGGGTGGAGATATGAGAGAGAGCCTCCTTTAGGCTTTCCAGAGGCAGCTTCTGTTCCCATGGATGCTTTGGACAGTGAATGGCATTGTTCTGGGGACTGCAGAGGATTTATATGCAATGTCAAATCCCTTCTGTCCTGACCCCTCCTGACTCCTGGACATCTGTGAGGGAACACCCCTGAGAAGGTATCTGTAAAGAACCGTTTATTTTGCAGTGAAGGGGCAATCTCATAATAACCAGGGAGTTCCTCCAAGTTCCTGGGAGTACCGAGTGAACGTTGCCCAGTGTTGCTGGCTGAAACGCTGCAAACACAAATACAATGGAGGCTCTGAAGAAGGCAGAGCAGCTCAGCACCCACAGCCCATGTTTATTTTCTCCAGAGATGAAGGGGGGACTGCAGGTCAGCAGGAATTTTGTGTTCTGACTGGTATTTATTGACTCAGAAGTCCTTGCTGACAGACAGACAGACAGACAGGCAGGGTTCCANGCCACCAATCCAACACTGCCAATCCCACCAGCAAACCATGTCCCTGAACACCTCATCTACTGTCTTTTAAATGCCTCCAGGGATGGTGACTTCATCACCTCCCTGGGCAGCCTGTTCCAGGGCTTAGTGACCCTTTAGGTGAAGAAAATTTTCCTAATGTCCAANTCAGCCTTCCCTCTGAGACCTGGGTTAAGACTGAATGTCTGGGTCAGATGCTGAAGATGAACTCTGGATGGCTACTGGGGGTCAGTGTACAGGATCTGTGTGAAGGAGGAATGTATCCCAGCCCCATTTCCACCTTCCATTTATAGAATCATGGAATCAGTCATAGAATCATAGAATTGTTTTGGTTGGAAAAGACCTTTAAGATCATCAGGTTCAGCCACCAATCCAACACTGCCAATCCCACAAGCAAACCATGTCCCTGAACACCTCATCTACTGTCTTTTAAATGCCTCCAGGGATGGTGACTTCATCACCTCCCTGGGCAGCCTGTTCGAGGGCTTAGTGACCCTTTAGGTGAAGAAAATTTTCCTAATGTCCAACCTAAACCTCCCCTGGTGCAACTTGAGGCTATTTCCTCTCATATTATTGCTTGTTACCTGGGAGAAGAGACTGACCCTCACCTTGCTAAAATGTCCTTTCAGGTAATTGTACTGAATGATAAGTTCTCCACTGAGCCTCCTTTTCTTCAGGCTAAACAAGCCCAGTTCCCTCAGCCACTCCTGATAAGACTTGTTTTCTAGACCCCTCACCAGCTTTGTTGCCCTTCTTTGGATGTGCTCCAGCACCATAATGTACTGAGGGGCCGAAAACTGAACCCAGTATTCAAGGTGCAGCCTCACCAGTGCTGAGTACAGAGGCACAAGCACTTCCCTAGTCATTTCCTGATGTAGCCACTGTAATTTGGTCTTTGATTACCCTGCTTTAATATTGTACTTCAGGAGAGATTTGAGTTTCTCTAAGTGACAGTGAGGAAGATCTACTGTCAGCTATTCACAGGGATGCTGTGACACTTTGAGCAGCCTTCATTTGAGACAGGGGTCGTGTCTTCAATACTTCTGATTCCTAATGTGGTTCTCCAGAGGGTCCGTTTGGGTTTAAGACCATGCTGGAGACTTCCATGTGTTGCAAGCAGTGCCATCATCTGTGCTTTTAGCCACGCAGGGCAGCCACTTTTTAATAAGCCCTCGCTGGCAATGCAAGATACTGAATCCTTCATCCTTTGTCAGAATGAAGAAGCAAAATGTCCATGCTTAAATAGCACAAATTGTTTTTCTAGTCCCCACACTCTCCATAGTGGTTTTTTTGTTGTTGTTTGGTTTGTTTGTTTGACTTCTTTGTTTTGTTTTGTTTCAGTTTTAAATGGATTGTCTCACTTCGAGTCTTGTAAACCAAAAGTGGCAATTTCTAAAGGATGCAGCAGGCTGGGATACAGGATACCTGGAATGTTTGCAACAAAGCAGTGGCCAATAGATGAGATTTATTAGCTTCTTTACTCACTTGAGAAACATACCTGCAGTATGGGTAAGTGAATCATACTGATCTCTGGCTTAGTGAAATTTATAGTAGGGATATAAATATATAGATTATAGAATAATATATGTGAATATAGAAATATATAAGTGAATATATGTGAATATAGAAATTATATAACTATTAGGAATCACAAGGAGTTGCCATGAGAGGATGCCCTCTCAGATTCAGTCTTTATGAATATGCCTTATCTCTGCAAGTACAGATTAATATGAATGAGAACTCAGGAATCAGATGATTTAGTCTTCTTGCCAATGCAAGATTACATGCAATGGTGCATGTTTTGTTTTAAGTCTTAAATGCTGAAGGATCTTTCACATTTAGATTCTGTCCATTTTTCTAGTAATTTGATTCATGCAGTGAGGCAAGGTTGCAACACTTTCTGTTCTGCAGCAGGATGCTTCTTACATCACCTAACATATATGGAATTCTTTTCAGGCTCTACCTCATTAAAAACTGATGCTTAGATCTCATGCTTTTCTAATATACAGGGGCAGATCTAGGCACATTTTCACTTTGAAAAGGTTTCCTCTCCTTTTCATTAATGACAGCTGTACAGCTCTCTGAAGGCTGGAGTTTTCCCTCTACACTGCTGGATGTTTACTGTCTTGATCATCTGTGGAGAGCCACGTGCTCTCATTCCCCCACTAGAGCTCCTTTAAGCATAACCTATTTTCCCTAATGTGGCTTTCCTAGTAAAGGGGGTGAGGTGTTCAATATGTGCACTGTGGATGCCCATGATGAGGAGGTTCTACAAGGAAAAAGTTTTCCTTGCTATGTCTGTTAACTGCAGAGAATGGCTCATGCCAAAGGGTCTGATAGCAAGAGTTGAGCTCTCTTCATGGCAGTACATATAGAGCACCTTCAGGGCACTTACAGGTGCATATCAACTTACAGTTCTAAGTATAAGGAGGCCAATCCAGCCCCTAAGCATTTTATCATCTAGCCTTGCTGAGCTGTAGGGGTGACAGGGCAAAATATGTTACAGGCATGCAAATACTGGGCACAGTTACCATCCCTCTAATGGTCTTCCATGCCTGAAGAGGGAGTAACTGGACCATCAAGTCTTACCTGAGGGCTGACTTATACAAGTGGGATGTCCAAGTTAATTCCTGTTTGAATAAGAACACACACATAGTAATAAAGCAAACCTTGATTTGAAAGCAAAATTGATGATTACCAGGCTGTTATATGACTAGCCCATTTAAACTTTCTTTTTCTATCTGTAATCCTCTGCTTTTGCCATCTGAGGTGCAGTGTCCCTGTGCCTTTCAACCTGTGATCCACAGATTTCTGGAAAGTGGGGGAGTGAAGGGTCTGTGAAAGAAGAACAGTTGATAAGTGCTGTGCTTATCTAGGTATGTGAAATTTCTAAGGAAGACAGTGTGTCTGCGTGCTCATTGGGTTGGGCAGGAAAATAAGATGAAAGGGTTTTCTCATGCAAAGAAGCAGGGGATTTAAATCCTAAATTTGTGAGTTTGTGGACATTTTGTAGTCTTTAGGTTCTTTGTTTCAAGAGTGACATGCTGCCTGGTACTCTGTGGATTGATGGAACCTCTCAGGAGTATCCAGTACCATCGATTCACAAAAGAAAGAAAGGATGCACAGTACAAGGGGTAATCACCCTAGACTGGAATAGGTTCCCTGCTACTGGAGTATACTGTACCTGGCCCAAATTCCTGTGTGAGGTCATGCTGAACATGACATCCCTGCACAGGGAAAATGCTAAAATCAAAGAGGGAAAGTTATCTCTTTAACAAGATCAGGCACAGATGCAAACATGCCCTGGATTTGAAGGTGAAAATTTTTCAGATCCTATTTAATCCCTTTGAAGGACACTCCAGTGTGTTTTCTTTCTTCTCCCCTGTCTCTTGGTCAAAGTTCTACCATGACCCGTTCAGCTACCATGTTAACCTTTGATTGTAGTTTTGCTCAGCACCTCTTCAGAGCCTGTGACTGTATCTGTTTGTGGCAGCTGTTTTCTCAACACAGCTCCTTTTGCTGCTCATGCATTCACTCCAAAATAAGAGACAGCCAGGCACAATGGATTTAACAAAAGCTTACACAGATCATTACCTGTAGCTCAATCTTAACTTTGTTTTGCAAACCTCAGTAAACTCCACTTACTTTAGTTTGTCTCTGTTGCTGCAGAAAGGGAATTAGACTTTGTTTTGCTTTCCACCAGGCAAATGAAGGACCAAGGAAGGATGCCCACCACATAGACAACCAATCTACACATAGTGCAGATTTATGGTCTTAATGTCATTGATCCAAGGCTTAGACTTAAGAAAAATGCATTTTATTAATGAGGTTAGAGGCAAATTAAAGCATTTTTAATGAATAGAAGAACTCTGGGTTCTTTTGGTTTTGTTTCTTTCCTGAAACACCTTGGGATTTTCTGAAGTCAAACCGAATGGCATCAGGTATTATGACATGTATGCAATGTGATGCACCTAACTCATTCTCCACATAAATATTACTAGGTTTATAAATTTAGATACCTCAGCTGATGCTCAGTATCCATAGATACTGGATGCTGTGTGTGTACAGAATGAAACTAAGGTATAGTCATACACTAGAAAGTAATTAAAAATATCCCTGATGGGATGAAATTTATCTTTTAATGATGACAGATGACAGTAGTTTATATTAACAAACATTAGTTAAGCACATTAGTTAAATTTAGATCAACAGATTGAAATGGAAGCAGACAATAGCTGGTTTCTTTCTGACTTGCACATACTTGTTACATATATAGATCTTACTCTGGACAAGCAGAGCTCAGTGCAGTAAAATCATAGAATCACAGAGTCATAGAATCATCAGAATCATCAGAATACTTCTTTGAGACAGCTTTGCACTTCACCCCATGGATTCTGGAAGACCATTAGCTTCCCCTCTTTAACATGTTTCAAGAAAGGCCAAATTCTGGCTTGCAAGATAAGTATGTCCTCACACATGGTTAGTCCAGCAAGCAGTCCATTTCTTGCCATCCTCTTCTGAAGGCCCTCAAGGCATGTGTCCAGAGAGGACATTATAGGCTTGCTGGGTTCTTCTCGTGGTTAGTGCCACCAGGTAATCCATGTAGTCCTCACTCCCAAAGACACATGTAAATGCCAGGATGCCATGTGATAGGACACATCACGTGATGGGAATCCAGCTGTTGATCACATAACAGATACATACCTATCCTGGAAGTTAACAGAAAGGCTCAAGCTGAACAGAACAACCCAAAAATGTCCCTGTAGGAGTGTCTAGGTCTCACTTCAGAAGAAAGGTGGAGAGTCAGTGTTTTCCCAGGGCATGATGGACTCTAGCCATACCTTGTGCCTTCTCCTGCCCAGTGTCCATGCCCCAGTGCCAGATGCTTCAGCAAGCAGGATGGACCAGGTGAGCAGTGCCATGGAAACTTCTCTGTGTCCTGGAGATTTCCATCTCATCAGTTCTGCCTCTCTTCCAGTCCTGGCACAGCGGCCACAGTGAAACTCAGCCTTTGTTTTTGTACATGGATCCCTCCCACTTTAAGCTACACTGGTTCAGCACAATCAGGAAGAAATCAGGAGTTAAAAGATATGTTTCTGAGTAAAAGAAAAAAATAAGAGATGAATAATAAGAGATTAATCTGAGTTGAAAACTGAAATATGACCACAAGTAATGAAGAGGTAGCACTGCAGCCTGGTCATTTTGTTGAACGTTAGTGCATTCTGACATATGTGAGGAAAGGTTTAAAAACCCAGTTATTTAAATTTTGTTGTCTAAAATAATCAAGGGTGAGCTCACCTAATCTTGGAAGAAATGCAGCTTTTGTCACTGGCTCTTGAGCATATATATTTAAATTGGAAAACCCAAAGCTTTTGGGTTCAGGTTTTCCAGCAGTTGGATTATGAACTGGGAATTATGAAATCTGAAGTAGCATATAGTTGTTGTTGATGCTTTTCTTTAAAGGCTTGACTACTTCCCCTTTTTCCTGGTTTTCCTTTTGTGTATCCGGTGTGGCCCTACTTTTTCTCTCTCACCTGCATCTAACATGCCTGTTATTAACATGCACTGTTAATACTGTAGAGTTAATTTTCAAGGGGCAGCACAAAACCAAAAGCAGCTGCCTTTGGCTTCAGCTGGAATTCAGCACCTCTGAAAATCAGGCCCTAATGTTTTTTTAGTTGGAAGAACAGATTCCCTTCTATAAAATAATGCTTTGCATTTACAATTCCAAGAACTTCTAATCTATGCAGGTTTGAAAACACTGTATACACTACGTTTGCACAGGAATCTGGCAGACATTTCTAGGGAGCATTAAGCAACAAGATCTTGTAGTGAACAGCAGAATTATTTTTTATTTAGAGATTACATAACTCTGACAAAATGGAAACCAGCCCCCGTGCTTCACTGTAGACCAGAACTTTCTCTTCCCAGATGGAGGATGACCTTTAATTGTGTCAGTTCCACCCCACATCCTCAGAAAACAAGGGCAGCTGCTTCACACATGAAGGGAAGCTGAGACTGAAGCAGCCATGTTGTTCAAGGATAGATCATGGCTGAGGTAACCTTACAATAGCAACAGGAATCAGACCCCATCCATCAGTCAGGTTTGTGAGTCTCCAGGCAAACAGAATTGATCTTAAATGTTACAAATTAAATTAGCCCCTGCTTACCTCTCTGTCCCTTTAGCAGCCACTGTTACAGCAGTGCTGACACATCCAGAAAAGCTGCCTGTCGTGGTTAACCTGGGGGGAACAAGCAAGGTTTGATGCTAGCAGGGCAAAGAGGGACACTGCAGTGGAGCTGCTCATTCAGCAGCAGCCGTGCTGGAGGAAGAGCAGGTGGGGAGCTGGTCTGCCCTTTGGCTCTGTCTGCAGGGGGAATTGCCATGTGGACTTCATGTAAATGGGTCTCATAGCAAAGATGGAGAAACTAGAAACACACACAAGTATTCTGCCCAGAGTTAATTCACCAGTACTCCCATACATGCCTTATCAATAACTGTCCCCAAAACTCCAATACCCCTTATGCTCCCCTGTGTTCTGCTCCTTTTATTCCGTCCACTCTCCCACACTGTTCAGGTTTTTTTATTCTCTTTCCCTGTTCCTTTAATGTCTTCGTGGTGCTAAAGGGGTGAGTAGGCAGGAGGTGCTGGGAGCCCTTCTGTGGAGCAGCTGTGATTGCTTCCCGAGGATGTGTGAGAGTTGGGAAGGATAGTGAGGCATGATTTTTTGCTGTATGCTGAAAGGCTTTCTCCATCAACCTGAAGAAGGACCTGAGACGTGGTGAAAAGGTATAGAGTTGTCAGCCCCAAAACAAAGGCGTTTGCACAGTTGGGAAGGAACTGGACAGTGTCTGCATCCTCTGATGAGCTGAGACAATTCCATTACACACAACTTGCTGTAAATCAGCAAGTCCTCTGCTCTGAAAGAGGCATTTGGTGTTTGCTCTGCTATTCCTTGAAGTTCATGGCTCTTCGAGAGAAATCATTTTGGTGCACAGTGGTTGGCACAGAGTCACAGCAGTAAAGACTTTATCATTCCTTTTGACAAAGTTGTCACTGAATGCAATCACATGCTAAAATACTATTTTAAAATATGAATTCACTTTGACTGTGTTTGTTAACTTTCTGTGAACAGTCAAGCAATTTACTTTTATTGACAAGAAAATCTGTAAAAAGTCAATGTCAAAGATACATATGTGTGCATTTAAGTAAACTGGTTTTAAGTTCTCATGCATAAGCATTCAGTTTTGAAGTGCTTACACATTCTCCCAGCCAAAGGAATGGAAACAATACAATGTGATTTATCTGACCAATCCAGCCTAACCCAGACAGCTGCAGTGCAGGCTCTCCTGCTGGCTGTTATTTCCATCCCGGCACAAGAAGAGAGTAGATGCCTCAGATGATGACTGGATTTTTATTGTGAGCTGGTCACTTGCCTCTTTTTTGCTGATGACTCAGAAGCTTGAAAAAGCACAACCCTGCCTCCAAGGGCCAAAAGTGAAAAGCGTCGGAGTCTGGCACTCACCAAACAACTACCTGTTGGTGACATTCACTAAATGTGGCCTTTTGTTTCTGTTTTTAAACATGAATATGCTGACAGGGAGCAGTTGCATGCTGTGTTGGATTTCAAATCTCCCTCTGTCCCTTTTGATTCAAAATTCTTAAAAGAACTGTTGAGGATTTCCATGCAACAAGTCACATATTAGGACAAAATGATGAAAAATATGCTGACATTTGGTGTCACAGTGTGGTTCTGATATGAAGCCCGACATCATCACAGAAATAACAGCTTTGAGCTATACCTGTGTAAGACTCCTGTATAAATATTTGTACAAACAATTCAGAAATTAAATATAAAAGCCTCATTAAAAAGAAAAACACCACTACCAAGAGTCAACATCTGAACTGCTCAGGGATATGCCAAAGTGCCGCCAAGCTTGCTGCCAAATCTGACAATGTCTAAATTCTTTACAGGGCTATCTATACCTTTGTGAGAAAACCTTGTTGTGATCTTGCAAGTATGCTGCTGAACAGTTCAATCTTGACTTCATTAGGTAGCACAGCACGGAACTTGCAAGATCTTGAGAAGAAAACCAGCATGATGTGAGCAGGATTACGCTGCGCATCCTTCAGGTTTCTATGGTGCAACAGAAAAATCTGTGCCCAGGATTCAGGCAGGCTTTTTGTGTTTCCTCTGTTGGTGACACTACCTGGTAGCACACATTAGTTCAGAGCTCCTTGTCCATGCTAGTTCGTGGAGTCTCTGTAAAGAATTGTAGAATCATAGCATGCTTGGGGTTGGAAGGGACCTTTAAAGGTCATCTAGTCCAAACCCCTGCAGTGAGCAGGGACATACTGACCTACACCAGGTTAGCAGAGCCCCATCTGATCTGACCTTGAATGTTTCCAGGGATGGGGCTTCTGCAATCTCTCTGGGCAACCTGTGCCAGTGTTTTACCATCTTCATCATAAAAAAAAGTCTTCCTTATATCTACTCTCAATCTCCCCTCTTTTGGTTTAAAACCATTACCCCTTGTCCTGTCACAACAGGTTCTGCTGAAAAGTTTGTCCCCCTCTTTCTTATGGCCCCCTTTNTTTGGATGTAGCTCAGGCACAGTTGGCATTCCAGGCTGTGTGCACACACTGCCAGCTCACCTCCAGCTTTTCATCCACCAGCACCCCCAAGTCCTTCTCTGCAAGGCTGCTCCTAATCGCTTCATCCCCACCCTGTATTGACACCGGGGATTG
>VWZY01008294.1:559530-581639 GCA_013399075.1 Chloroceryle aenea
TGGCAGCGGCGGACATCTGGTGAGCACGTTTTATTTATTTCTTGTTTGGAAGGGCCGTGCGAGTGGCGCGATAAATCTCACACGTTTTCTCAATCTGTACCCCAGCCAGGTAAGATTGACAGCTGGAGAAAAACGTATATTCTGAGTGCTAAATAGGTTATCCTCCATCGGTAAGAAAGAAAAGCAGTGAGCTTTACAACCGTGCCTCCCAGCCGTGCCCTTGTTTTTGACTTTGCCACTGGCAAGGCTGAGTGCCTGACCCCTGCTAACGTGCGGTGCCTTTAATAAGGAGAGGGAGGGAAGTAATTTTATACTCAGCGTGTGAGTGATTCATGTTCTCAAAGGGGATAAAAATGTTATTAGAAAATTCTCCTGCCAAATGTGTGGCAAACGAAACCAATTTATTAATGCTGTGAAGCCGATGTGTGAAATTGGGATAAAAGGTGAGGTGAGCTCTCACCCCTGTGCTTACTGCAGCAGAATGGGCTGCAAGACAAAGGGCTCTTGTCCTCAGAAAGGAGATGCTGCTGTTGTGACCACAAGCACTAACAGCAAACAAACAAAACTTTTTCTTCAGCTCAGATGCACTTCAAAGTGTTGGGGTGAGAGATGCCAAGTCTGAAAGAGCAGACCTTGGTCATAAGCCATCAAACTGATGCTTGAAACCTGTAAAACATTGTCAGGACACCTTTGAAAATGCTTTTATTCTTTCTATAGTTCAAGGCTTCCTTTTCATTTAGGGTTATTTTTTATTTTATTATGTGTTAAGCAGTCTCACTGTGCTCTGCGTTGAACAAGACACAAAACAAAAACAGTCCCAGACCCCAGAATACTCCTGAACTGAAACAAAGTCCACACAAGTACGGCATCATTTTGGAGCCAAGCAAGATACCCAGACATGGCCCATGCTTTTGTATGAATGTTTTGTACATGGGATAATGGTGAAGGTGCTCATGAAGCACCCATAAAGCAGGTGCTGTACTATTGACAAAAGCAAGGTGAAAGAAGTTTATATTGAAGTGACTCCAGAAAGGTTTGACCTCTGCCTGGTGCCCTTAAACTGAAGTCCATGACTCTTCCTGCATCCCCCTAGGTTTTTACTCTCTCTGCTGATGCCATGTTTGATGCAACTGAACCAGACTGAAACAGCACACACGGAGCTATCTGTAAGAAGGATGTGCAAGTCTCACCTCTGCATCTTTTTACCTCATATGCAAATAGCATCATCTCCCTGTTTGCATCACCTGGGAAACATCGGCATCCGGACAAAGAGCAGTGAGGCAGAGCCTGTCAGGATAGAAGAAATCTGGAGGGGAATTTCTGCCTTGAAAAAAACAGTTTCTCCAGAACAGTATGTACTCCTTCATCTAATGGTATCTGACTTCTAATTATGTAAGTAGACATGCTCAGTTCTTCTGGATTCCTTTCTCTTCCTGAACAGCACCCAGAACATATATACTAACAACTCCATTACTTAGCTGTAGAAATCTGGGCCTTGTTCAATCAGATTTTGATTTCACTGTGGCAATCATCATCTCCAGGGTGTTTTGTTGCATTGTTTTATATTCAGAAAAAGGCAGAGGATTGTTCTGATCAGTTTCTGGAGAAAAACAACCCATCCATTAGCTCACTTAGCCCATCCAAGCCAAATCTTTCTGTTTACTTCTTATTCAAAAAAGCACTTACCAGATGCTGGCAGGAGGGCAGAAGAGGTGATGTGAAGTCAAGCTTTGAACAAAGAAGTGAAATGTATGCAGGATGTTCTTGAACAAGAAGTGTGAAAACTTATCTATTGTTCTTTCATGCTAAAGGGGAATGCTCAGAAATTTGATAAAGGACTTTAAGTAATAAAAATGAGCTGCAGTAGTTGAGCACACACACAGTGTGAGTGGCTCCATATCTTTTTTAATTTACTTAATAGACTTGACCTCTAAATAAAGTTGTGCAGATTTATCTCTTCTCAGAACTATGAGGAGTTTTGATTTTTTTTTTTTTTTTTTTTTTTTTTTTCAATCTAGCTTCTATTAATCCTGTACTGGTAAATGTATTCAGATATGAGAATTCTCCAAGTTTTTCTCAACAGCCCTTGTACCAATTTTCTGCCATTGAACCAGCAAACTCATTCCAGAAGATCTTAACTTTATTTGTATTTTGTCTACAGAAAAAAGTTAATTAGTTTCTGACATAATATCACCATTTGATTAGTGTCAGTCACAGAGGCAAAGCTGAGTGATCCAAAATCCAGATGAATTGTTGGGTTTAGTATGAAGTACCCACACTCATCTCTTGGTTGACTGTCTCCATCTACCTCTGTTTATGGCTGGAGTCAAAAGGTGAGCTGTGCAGAAGGAGTAGCCTGGTCCCTGTATGTAGCATTCAGTCTTTTTGCCATTACACACACATCCTTTGAAGAGAGAGGTAACTGCAGCTGATTGTCAAGACGTAGTATTCTGAAGTAAGAATCAAAGTCTCTAACAAAAAGCCACAAAAAGATAAAACCTACCACTGATTGGCATGAAAAAAAGATTCAGATTCCATGTATGCCTCAGCATTTCCAGCTTCATGGGACGGTTCTGTGTCATACTCCTAATCCAAGCCCCACAGTATTTTTACATTGACAAGCTGGGCATCATTGTGGCAAGTTCCTGGTTCCCATGTCTCTTAACTTTGTGTGTGAGCTTCTTTGTACTCTACATTTTAAGAAAAGCTTTGAGACAAAACCTAATTCCATCATTTGTCTACCCTCTTCATGGAAGTGGCTTCAGAAATGCCTGCCTGTGGGCTCACTCAGTTGTTACAGCCAAGGAAAAATCTTAGGCATGCATTGCACTTTGAAATACATTCAGGTATACACTTACCTGGAGTATGGATGTTCTTATTATTTTCCATCTGATCATCTATTTCTGTGTATTCCTTGGGCCCTTCAGCAACACCAAGAACCCAGTACATTCAACCATGGGCTTGCCTAGAAGGGCCTTCAGAGCAGGTAGAATTTGTAGACAACCTAGGCAAAGGATACCTGTGCCTGGATTAATGCAAGGTGGAACTTTCAGGAGATGAAGTTTGAGATGAACAAACTGTTCAAACTGTTCTCCAATAATCTCTTATCCATATATATTTCTTTCTCTCTTAGATGAAGTTATCACTGCAATAGCCTCAGCCATCAAGAAAGACAGGAATTGTCACTGTTGGTAGAGAAGTCTTCTCCATGGGGCCCCTGGATAGCATTGTGTTGCACTTCATGAGATGAGTTTACAGTCTAGGGCTAATTCTGGAAATGCATTTCCTGAACAGAAGCTTTTATTTTCTTACTTCCAGTTTGCAGATCAATTATCTGAATTTAATTCCCTGCTAAAGCCTGACATGGGTCAGTGATTACAGAATGATATAAACTGAATAGGAGTAAACACAATAGAAGACAAATAACTCCATGAATTCTNTCCAGTTTGCAGATCAATTATCTGAATTGACTAATTCCCTGCTAAAGCCTGACATGGGTCAATGATTACAGAATGATATAATCTGAATAGGAGTAAACACAATAAAAGACAAATAACTCCATGAATTCTGGAATTAAAGGAACATTGTTGGCGTCTTGTGATAGTTTAAATCAGTGTCTAATAACGAAACCAAGGAACTGAGGCTCATCCTCTGACTGTGTTCAAGAATGGCTTCCTGAGTGGATATTCTGAAGAGCTAGGCTTACCTTACCATCTCCTCAGGGAAACATTGGTAAGGACAATTAACCAGTTTGTGATGTCACCTACGCTGGTGTGTCAGTCCTCTGGAGCTCTGCTGAAGTCACTGGAATTCCTCTACATTTCCACTGGTATGAGTGGGTCAAAACATAGCCTCATTTGTGGTGTAACTTGCTTTTTAGGGAAGCATAAGAATTTCCATGTTGCATTACAATATTTGATTGGGAGTTATTTATTCTTATACTGTTATTATGTTATATATCCTCAGTTTAGAGGGCAGAGAAACCTCTTCATTCTGTATTTCCTGGAATCCCAGATCCTTGGACATATCAGGCACAGTGCTTTAGCCAGTGGCAGTGCAGATGTGACTGAGCTGTTACAACCTCCTGGTATGGCATTACCCTACAAACTGTGATTTTAGCTGTGTAGAAAATCATGTGCATTTGTTGTTGTTTGCTGCTAGATCACAGCAGCATTCTTCACAGTGTGCCAGAGCTGTATTTGGTGTTGGATGTTAATGTTTTCACTACAGGATTATGTGATTTTCACTGGGGCTAGTTTGCATTCATGTATCTGTGCATCCATATGCCTAGTCTCTTATGTCTGCTCCACTGTTCTGTGAATCCATTTGATGCTGATCTTAGAATCGTAGAGTTACAGATTCATAGAATAGTTTGGGTTGGNTGGCCGTGTTTCTTTGGCTGCAGCCCAGGGTGCAGTGGTATTCTGGGCTGTGAGAGTGCACTGGTGGCACATCAGTGTTTGTGGGANAGTACAGAAATCCTTTGTCCTGCTAGTACATAGAATCAGAGGATCAGAGAATCATATGCTGCTTTGGCTTGAAAGCTCATGTAGTCCAATTCCCCTGCAGTCAGTAGGGACATCTTCAATTAGATCAGGTTGCTCAGAGCCCCATCCAGTCTGATTTTGAACACTTCCAGGGATGGGGCACCTATGACCCCTCTGGGCAACNCCACCTAAAGATAATGGGGCCAATAGCCCCTCTGCTGTGCATCTGCACCAGTGCAACCAGCATGGGCAACAAACAAGAGCAGCTGGCAGCCTTTGTACAGCAGGGAAGCTGTGATAGAGTGGCCACCACAGAAACATGGTGGGACAATCTGCACAACTGGAGTGCTGTGCTGGATGGCTATAAACTCTACAGAGGGATAGGCCAGGAGGGAGAGGTGGTGGAGTGGACTTGTACGTTAGGAGGTGTTTTGATTGTCTTGACCTTAATGATGGGGATGACAGGTTTGAGTTTTTATGGGTAAGAATCAGGGGGAAGGCCAACAAGGCTGATATCATGGTGGGAGTCTGTTATGGAGCACCCTACCAGGACTGAGAGGCAGATGAAGTATTTCCTAAGCATCAAGAATGATGTGGTACGAGTCCAGTCACAGGCAGCGACCAAAGGTGAAGCCTTAAGCCCCAGTTCCTGTTCATATCCAATCTCCCTGTATCTAAGGGACGATAGACAAAGTTACCTTCTCTTTTGTTTACTTCAGGAAAGCTTTTCCTCATCATATTTCATAAAGCTTGAAAAGAACCAGTGACCTTTTTGCTGTCTCATGGTTTCTTTGTGCACCTTTACTTGTCTAGAGTCTCCACTTAAGGGGGAAGGTTTATCTGTATCACAGACACTATTCTAAGAAAGAGTAAAATTCAGAAGTTCCTGCCATGAGGAACTACCTGAGGTAGTTTTTCTGTTCAGGTTGTTCATATTCACATGGTTCGTTTTTCACATTCAGTTTTTAGTGCATTCTTCTCTGCAGTCATGGACTCACAGGGGCCATCACAGTTCTGGTGCTTTCAGTATTTGAAGAAATATTGCTTTGATCAACATAATGTCTACACACAATGAAGATATAGATTTTTATGTGTCTCCAGTATTATATGGGCATGGTGAGTTTTAGTACATCCACTCCCTGTAGCCCAGACTCTTTTGCCTTTGAAAGAATTTGCAGAATTACGGAATATTTTTCCTTATGGACTTGAAATGTTACAGCATTGTTTGGAGTCTGTTCTGGGTTGATCATGTGTATGGAAAACATAAATCAGACTTTATGCTAGTTCTAGGCTACTGGTTCCCAAAACAAGGCCATCTCAGGTAGTGAGGATGAGGCATCATTTGAAATACTTGCCTGGAACAGAAGTAAGACAGGAAAATGGGGAGATTTGATAGGTGTTCCCTAGTCTTACCTTTCATTTATATTGTAAAAGCATTTACACAAACACAAGGCAGCTTTGTATTGATGACAGTCAATATTTTATGTGTGGGTGAATTTTGTAAAGGGGATGTTTGACTGAGTATTGCCAGTATTGCAGTGAGGGCTAGCTGCTCCATAAGGGATGGGGACCTGGGAGATGAGGATGATAACGTGTGTCAGGGCAACAGCTTTACCAGGCAAGGTCTAGTTCCACCATACCCATATGAGGTGAGCAGAGCAGATCAGGGCCAGGCTTAACCAAGAGTCCAGATCATTAGAGAAGCTTGTGATGATAATGCAAGTACAAGGTTGAGCCAGGAAGTCAATCTGTAAGTTGGGCTGGTAAGGGTAATCAGGGTCAGACAGAGTCCAGTGATTGTGGGGAAGGTCTTTAGTGATAAAACAGGTCCATGATGAATGTCAAAACCAGTGAGGTTCAAGATCAGGCACAGGCAAGGCTGTGGCTGCTCTGGAGAGCATCAGTCCTACAACAAAGCTCAAGAGAGGGACGAAATTTCAGGGAACTCCTGGGCCCGTGGGCAGGGAGTGTGTGTGAGAGATCCAGAGGTAAGGTTGGTCAGTGCAGCTAAGGTCTGTTAGTATACTCAGGGCCCTGACAGCTCTTAAATGGAAAATGCTGTAGGAATAGTTAGAAATTTGGCTCATTGTTTAGATGTTGGTTTTTTTCTCTGTACAAAATGCTCTGTAAGTATCTTTCCTATGGGCTTGAATTCTGCTTACACTAGCCCATGTGAGAAAAACCCAACATTTTCTACCAGGAAATAGATTTTTCTATCTAAATTGATCATTGTCTAGAGCAAATGTGAGCTCTTGAGCTTGCAGGAGCTCACAGAGGAGCTTTACCTTCAAGATTCAACCTGTTTCTAGGGAACACGAGTAATGTGTGTTCATTGAGTTTTTTCTTAGGCTATTGGTCTCATTTTGTGTGAAAAGCAGTCAAGAGCATGATCTCTTTTCTTTCTTCTCTTTCTCTTCTCAATAGAAAACAGATGCTATTCTTTCAGTTTGGGGAAGCATTAGACTAGGTTAAAAGAAGCACTCATTTGAGAACTGATCTCCAAAAGAGACTTATTCTACAAACAAGAGAGGAGTCTCTTCACCTTCTCCAGAAGACCTGTAGGCAAAGTGATTCAAATACATTGTGGGCAACTCTGTTTAAACTCCCCATACTCTCTGATCGTATATTTCTAGTGAGAACTCAGGCCAGAGAGCTGTTGGGTCTTTTCTGGAAATCCAGCAGTTCACCTGGTAAATGTCACCTTCAGTGATTAAGTATTAATTGGAGCAGGAATTTGAACCTTGGTTTCACCTGCACCGGACAAGTGCCATATGTACTAATTTGACTTGGAGTCAGTGGGAGTCACTTTGATTCCCTTTCTGGCCCACCAAATATCTGATGGCTTCTTTGAAGTGGAATTCTGTTAACAGGAGAAATATGAAGAGAGAAAACTTGTCTCTTCATTTCCTAATTTCAAATTCAGAGCACGATCTAACTTATTTTTAGAACAGCAGCAGTAAACACAGTGCAATTCTCTTGTCTCGTAGCTAAAATGGCTTCAATGGTTCATCAAGAGTGTTGTTAGTTTTCCAGTTAAAAAGACTCCATGCGTGGCATGGTTCTTATACAACAAGCAGCATGGCATTTTGAGAGAAGTTCAAGTAATTGGACTTTAGATGGGTAAAATTCAAATCCACAATTCTGGCCCGAAAAAAAAGCGTCTGCAGCAGAGTCCTTTGCACTGTTAGATTAATAAAATTACAACTCTTAGGGATTGTCACCTTTCCTAGTGCTGGACTATATGGTTTTGGAGTTGATACTCTGCAGGTGAATGGAATAATGCAAGACAATAGGAATAACATATGTTTCTGTCTCGATAGGATGCTGAGCATTGTAAATCAGTGTGGGCTTCAGACAGAAACAGTCTTCAGCCCCTACTGAGAGTGTCAGAAGCACAGAGTTCCCTGAGTTTATGTCCTTTTGCATAAAATTTGTGCAAATTTGAGCCCCTTCTCTCTGGTCCAATAAAGTCTGAGATCCTGATTCTCCATTCCATTTCAATCTCTAGGGACTTGACGTTTGTTTTGTTTTTTTTTTTCTTTATATTTTCCCCTTAAAATGTCTGTAGCTGAATGAAATAAAATTGCTTTTCTACAGTGTGTTGGCAGAAATGATAGAATATGAACCGTAGAATTCCAACATTTTTTCATCCAGAGCCTACAAGCCTGTTCAGGTATGCTGAGAATGGACAATCAAACCTGATGCATCAGCCAGTCACACATTATCTTCAGATGAATGGCATCACCTTACACTAAGGTTCAATAGGGTATTTGGAGGGTAGGTTCTTTATGTTTTTACTCCTGTTTTGACAGAGCATGCCCTTTCTGGTGAGCTCTTTTGAGTGAAATTCCACAGTCCCCAGCTGGAATGTCAATAGAAGCGGAATTCCTTATGTGGTGAGAAGTGTTCTGTTGTTGGCCAAAACTCAGGTGAATAAACATAATTTCCATGACAAACATAACCCATAGTCAATGAAGATCATGTCTGGGTGTAATGAGATCAGTTGATTTTTCTCTGCAGATAGCTGAGTGATCAGGTAGTGTTTTGTATCTAGAAATAACCCATACTGGGATCTCTCCTAGACTCCTCTTTACCTCTTAGGTTTCTTCCTTCTAGTTTCATGTCCAGTTTCCCTCTCTGTCAGGAAGCAAATGGTGCAGCTTGCAGAATTCTTCCTGAGCTTTATGTTGAGTAAAAAGGATATTCTTTAGATCTCAGGAAAAACAGCTAAAATATATGGTCTGAAAAGGAACTGGACGAGTTTGTTAAATCCCATAGTTAGTTAAATCTGTAGTGAGGAGTTTCAGAGTGCTCTTATTGTGCAGTTCTGCATGAGGTTGATATAATGTACTTGTTCCCTATTGCCATAAAGTAGGTTTCTTGAAGTTAATGGACTGTTAGATAATGAATTGGTTGGATGGCTGCATCCAGAGGGGGGTGGTCAATGGCATAGAGGCGGAGACTGGTGACNAGTTCCCAACTGAGGACCTGGTCGTTCCCTTCTCCAACCTGGAGAAGGTTCTGGGGAGACCTTACTGCAGCCTTTCAGTACTTAAAGGGTCACGGTCAGATTGGATGGGGCTCTGCACAACCTGATGTAGGTCAGTATGTCCCTGATCATTGCAAGGGAATTGGAGTAGATGACCTTTAAAGGTCCCCTGTAGCCAAAAGCACTCTATAATACTATCCACTAGTAGGACAAATAAAGTAGGTAGGTAAACTTGGTGTGATGAAGTCTATTGCCTGGGAAGCACTAAGTTGAAAAGGGAAGTCCAGCTTGTGGTGAATGACTGAATATGACCTTTTGGTGCAGTGCTATGGCTGAGTGAGCCCAGTGAATGATGGCTGGGTGTATAAACAGACAACACTGAATAAAGAGATCATATTTCCTCTTCAAACAGTGCTGGTGATACGTATCTGGCACTAAATGTGTGCCCAGTTCTCCTGTCTACACTTCCAAAAGGTGATGAAAAAATGACGAGGGTTTAGAAACAATTACAAATATGACTGTAAAGGGAGTTTTCCTAATGAGAGAGCAACTCAAGTGGGAGTTAGATGAAAGCTCAGTGATGGTCTGCAGGTAATGAAGCAGACAGAAAATTTTGATCAAACAGCTCAGACAAAGACAAAAATGACCAAGAGGCTGCAGATTTACACATTGTGAGATAGACAAATTCATACTGAAAATCAAGTTCAGCCACTTACGGTGAGGCCAAAGCATAGCTGTAAAAAACTCACCAGCAAATGCAGTGTATTCCTCTTTACTTGAAGTAAATTTACATTATGGCTGATTTGCCTGTGGGGTGTCCTCCACCTCAGCAAGAAGTTTTGGGGATTTATAAAGGGTTTTTGTGCCTTTTGTTGCACTGGGAGTCAAGATAACCTCCCATCTTTCTCCCTTAGCCATAAAATCTATATTCCTACCTGTTCATCTGCTTCTTTGGCATGTGGGATTGCTTATTCTGCTTTGTGGTGGGCTTTGAGCGCAATCCTGAAAGCTGAAGTAGTTTTCGACTCAGAATCTGAAGGAAGAGTGAATTAAAGTCACTGGGATCACTTTTCAAATTCTTATAATAAACAAAGAAGCTTGCCTATGCTTATTTCAGTTTTGTTCTTTTGTGAAAATATCACGTTTGGCAAATAACTGGGCTCTGACTGCTGCTGCTGCTTGTGTCTTCACCTCACTCTATTTCTTTGGGCCAATTGCAGCTGTTGTGTTGGTGCTGAGTGGCTAGGAAAATAATGATCTGGAACTCAGCAGCATATTGTGTGTGAGCAATGGATTTGTTGCCAAGAATATGTATAAAATAAATTACTGCCATGATCTGTTTAGAAAACTTCACTTTCCTTAGCTATGGTATCTCCTTAGACAGCTTGGCCATTGCTGGCAGGCTGGAGCTCTGGCAGGACCTGGGTGTAACTGGGCAGAAGACTGTGACTTGATATGTGACAGCAGGAGAGTGAGAGAGGGACTCAGAAGGGGCTGGCTGAAAGGCTGAGGCTAAATTTTGCTCTGTCATGGTGTGGGACTGAGGTATTTTTTTTGAGGCAGGCAGCTGTGAACAGCTGGATGAGAAGAGCATGACAAAGGTGAGAAAGAAGCAGGAGAGACACAGAGTAGGATGGGATAAAAGGGACAAATTGGAAGGAAAAGAGAGTCTTGGTTACTTTCCAGGCTGTGGGTCAAAAACTAAGAATCATGAATTCCTTTTTTATTCACTTACCTGTGAACAATACTGTGAGAGGGCTTAATCTCCATGTGTAGGATTAAAGACAATCTACTATTGCTGTCAGGTATTTGATCACACAGCTTAGAGCTGTGTTGGTTATAAAAATCTCTTGTCTTGTTGGTGAACCATACATGTGTCACTAGAATGTCATATTTTTGTGGTTCTAATTTTTCAGTATAAAGGTGAAATTTTAAAAGGAAAAATGTCATGAAATTAAAGGTAGAACCATAGTGTGTGTACACAGAAGAGCGTAATTTATGTGGGCAGCATAAAAAGTGGCCATGCTAGTTTGTTTCTGACTTCAGATTATCTGCCACTGCAATGGCTACTAGGGTTTTTCTAACTTAATTTTCCTGTGTGTAGAATAGTATGGTTCAGCCTGGCAGGTAATCTTCGCCTCTAATCTAGGAGGTAGTGACTACTTCTTCCAAGATTTGTTCTGGAGCACACTGGTGTTGCAACTGAGCCTCTGCTGAAATCCTCAGTCTGCCTTCATTTTCTCATACTCTTATCATTTTCTTTCTATGGCTCCCCTGAGTCCCAGCTGTCCCAACCAGCACATGCCAAATTCTGCTGCCCATCTGTTCATCTACACAGAAAAGCGTGACCACATCCCCACAGCCTCAACCAATTTCATTCACTTCCTGCTGTCTTTGGATTCCAGATAAAACCTTATTTATTTATTTATTTTTAAGACACTTTCCCCTCCACTGTCCAGTTACTGATGTTAATATATGTGCTTTCATTTAGGAAGCTTTATGATAATTGCACTGTATTGGCTGTATTGCCCTCCTGAAAATGACCGTGTAAGTTTGCGACTTGAGACCATGGGAAGGGCATGCAGTTCTTTGTGTCCATTATGTGTTCAGTCCTAAGTGTCTCCACATTTCAGCTGCCACCTGGTTTCACCAGGAAGTTCTTGTATCAAGAATTTGTGTTTATCCATTGCTATGTTAGCAGTAGCATCAAAAGCCCCAGGCATCAATATGGCCCTGTTATGCTTGGTGCCATATGAACACAAGAAAATACAGGCTCTTCCCCAAATTGCTTACAGTGTTCTAGCACCACATAACTCATACCCCTGCAGCAAGCAGTTTTCTTCTCATTTTATTCCCTGGTATGGCTGCCTGCAAAATGAACATCGTCTGGAGGCAGTGGATCATTTTACCTAGGCCACCAAATGTGTTTGTTGCTAACAGCTCTGGTCACTATTCAAGCATGGCCAGGCAGAATGAATGGTCTGGATTCAGAAGCCTTTGTATCCCAGCTCCCCTCTTCCCCATACATTATTCTGTAACATAAGTCCCTGATCTATGGCTGTTTGTTTTATAGCCTTATGTAAAGTACCATGTGTTTTACAGAATGGAACAATAGTCACAGTCACATTTTCAGTCAATGTGGTTTGGGATTTGGATGTCGTTCCTCTTTCTCTCTTCACTTTAGGTCATTGTATTTTTTCCAAAGCTGGCATATCTCAGCAATCATCAAGTTATGTATGATTGGTCTCTGCTTTACCTGGGAGCTCCAGGAGTCCCGTGCCAAGAGTTTGGCATATTTAAGACATGCAGTTTTTAGAAAAGATAATGCCAGCAAAGTGGTAAAATTTAGCTGCTTTATTTGTTGCAGTTGTGCCATCCAAGCCATGAGTAAGCCCACCAGAATACCTGTCTGGCCGTGTACACGGCTGTTGTGCTGGTCTGTAAGCCAAAGCACTTCAGATGATGACCAGTGAAAGCAGGACACCATTGCCTGGGAAACCAAATAAATAGAAGCACACAGCCATCCATCACTGCCATCTGGAAAAGATTGGGCTGAACGTCTTCCTGTCAGGATCTGCTACAGTATTTATTTGTATAGCTGAGCTTTGACTTCAGGGATTTCAGCAAAATATTCCTGTCAGTGATGATTCAAAGAGAAGATTTGGGTCTGATTGTCAGGCTCCATTCAATTTTGCAAAATTACAATAGTAACCAATAGTTGCATTTCTTTTCTCACATGTAAGGACTTCACGTGTGTGGAAACAACATGTAAGAGATTATCTCATTTTGGCATTATGTACACGTGTTACCAAAGCACTGTGAATGCTCATGAGCTGGTGACATGTACAGGTGTAAATGATTCATGATGGATGAGTCTGCACCTCCAGTGTGTGTCTAAACCTGATAAGAAGCACAAGTTTTTGCTTAATGCACGTAGTCTGGTGGGTTCTCCTAGCACTGGAAGATAAACAAAAGTTGAAAGATGGCGTTATTTTAAACATTAAAAAAAGGAACATTTGAATGTAGTAATGTACAAGGAGCTTGTGAATCAGATAAGCAGTTCTGAGGGTAACACTGTGCTAATGGATGTATATTACAGTGCAGTAAACAATCCTTGCAATTTAATAAAGTGATATTTGAAACTGGAAGGACAGCATGAGGTGTACAAGCTATACAGAACAGAAGAGGGTAAAGAGGAAATTCAGCAATGAAAAGTGTACAGATTCATTTTTTTAAAGTGAGGACACAGGAAAAGGAAACAAACAATTATAAACTTGCATTTGCTGCTAACTGCCAAGGCAGAAGAGAATGGGAGTAAATGTTCTCAAACCAGTGAATGCCACAAAATGCCAAGTGTAGGAGGAGAGTAGGCTTTATGTATGCTGATAACTGCCAGAAATTCCCTTTAGTCCAAGGAGAACAAAACAGTTTCCTAAACTGAATGGGAAAAATAACTTTATGGTATGGGAGGGAGTCTAATCAGTGAAGACACTGTCTGGTATCTGCTTCGCCATCTCAGAGCTCGGGAGGATGAGGGAGGCAGAGAGTAGTTTGGCACCAGGGCCCAAGAGGTTCTGCTGATGAAGGATATGGAGTGAATTACTGAATTCAGAAGTAAAAGAAAGAAAAGGAAAAAGTTAAGAAAAAATACAGAGAATAAAAGATTAGGAAATATGGGACCTCGATCCCACGTTAATTTTTTACTTACTTTTTACTCAAGGTGGCTCCATTTGCCTTCCGTGGGAATTTATAGGAATAAAACCACAGTAAAATAGAATTGGAGCATTGCAATTTTGACTCTAGTGGAAGAGAGAACAACTGTTGAGGAACTATTGAGTTCCTCAGTGGAAGAGGAAGGGCAGCCCTGTGCATTCATATCATCCTTTTCTGAATGGACATAGTGAGGCTGACAAAAAAGCTAGTTCTTCCCATCAATGTCTTCACTTTTACACCCTCCTGCTAGTGTTAAATGTGTGGGAGCAGGGAAATTCATAGTTTTTCCACAGATGGCCTTGCCTTCAATATATCCCTGAGGATTCACGAGCTCTGGGACAGGAACGATTCTCCTTCCTGGGAGAGCTGTGTCCTTCCATAGCCCTCCTAAGAAGTCACCATGAAGACATCCTCACAGAGTTTGCCTTTCCCCAGAGACTTCTGTTGCGGACCCATTGTAATTACAGCACAAAGAGCTAGCATTCCTTTAGGAAAAAAAAAACCAAAACATTTCAGAGAAAGAGAAGTAGGCGGCAGATGTAACGAGGGGCTGTTCTGAGATGGGACATTTGAAATGCAACTGATCTGTAAATTAAAATGTTGGGATGGAGCATCGAAGCAAGAGTTACCTGGGGAGGAGAGCAGCAAAGGAAGAAGAATGAGCTAATGCTTAAACTAGACCCTTTAAAATCTGTTTGTACAAAGGGAAAGGAAGCAAGAAGGGCAAACCAGCAAGGAAGCATGAATTGTTGAACTAGATCTCAGACAGTCTAGCTCTTGGAAGGATGGCTGCCCAGGAATATAGACGATTTCAAATCATGGGTAACTCTTTATGTTATGTTTTATTCCTTGCATTATCAAAGTCATTTTCTAGACAGGAAAATGGATATGCAGTGTGGTTATCCTCTGGGAAGAAAGGCAAATTTAATAGAAACATTCAGAGAAAGAACCACCACTAGTCAAGAATTCAGGATTCAAGCACTCTTTAGTCTGCAAAGCTGAAGTAAGCATACCTGAGAGTAAGAGCCACCATTAAGGAAAGAAATCACTCTGCAGAAGACCTTGGTCTGGCCAAAATCAAGTGCTGCTGATCTGCAGAAAATATATTTGTAGTTTCTTTGGTCTAGAGAAAACCAAACCTCGGAGTACGTGCAGAGAAAGATCTTCCTTGCTTTTCAGCTCTTTGCTAAACCTGTCATTCTTTCCAGTTGAGTGACAGTGTGTGCTGCCAAATAGTTTGCAGGAGCAATAATGCAGAGATGAAGAAATAAATGAAGCAATAAACTAAGGTGAAATTATATGCTTTTAGGGATCAAATAAAATGGCATACAGTTTCTATATTATTTTACGGGAACTGTTATGAAACTGTCAGACTTGAAAGGAATGGCATGAGAGCAAGAGTTAAAATATTCCCAACGATTGTCTTGCTTCCAACGGAGATTGGACCTTGGCTTTCTGTGAATAAAATGTAGAAACTCCTGTCTTTGCTGGGGCATAAAACAACAACAACAAACGAAGGCAAAGAGGGGAATGGAAAATGAAAAGAATAAATCAAATTAAAAATTCCCTCAGATGCTGGACTGTGGCTTTTGTTGTTGGAATAATAACTCTGGGACTTTTTATATCGTGGTGATGTACATACTAGCAATGCTTAGATGCACAGATGTTGCAGAGATGCTAAAAAATCACACCTGCTTTCTATATCCAGTGTCTTGCTTACTGGGAGGACTCACTCTAGAGATGTCAAACAGCATTGCTTCTGCATTCCTTGGATGCACTCCACTGGAGGAGGGAGCAGTTGTATTTTCTGCTTAGCTCTCATGAGAAATCATGATGCACAGTTATAACTCGTGGTTGTATTGTTAGCATATCCCTAATGACTTCAGCTTGACTCTCTTCCTGGGCAATGATGCCTTCTTTGGCTGTGTTACTGGCATGTAGTAGCTCGCTCACAGTGTCCTGCCAACATGGAATACGTTATCAAGTCTTCTGAGTGCAGATGTCTCTTTATTTTTGTTACCTTACATTCTGTCTCAGAACTTGGAATAGGGGAGCACTGGTGTTTTTCTAAAACCATCTTGAACTTCCACTGTGCTTTTCTCATTTCACTTGAGGCTGCTCATTCATATTATTTACCTGAGTGTCTTGTGATAAATAATATTTTGGTTTATTTGTTTTGCATAAGGCATTGTGTACCTCATCTTTTGTCCATAAGAATAGTGTATTTGTATCTCAAGAGGGACAAAAGTGAAGACTAAAAATATAGAAAGACATTAAAAGTTTACAATTTATTTCTTTAAGTGTATTTCATGACATTTAGGTGAGTCTAACAATTTACTTGCATTTGAGTCATGATTTCTGAACTCTATTGGTTGGTGATGCCTTAGTCTGCAGGTAAAGGGGATTTTTGCTGTTGACTTTCATAGGTGCAAAACTACACCACCCAGAGCAGCTGACCTCATCTCTGCTAATAAACTGTTTTATTTGGTTTATATAAGCTGCCTCCAAATATGCTGTATGCACTGCTCTGATGAGGGTGGGATTTATGTCATTTTAGAAAAAAAAAAGATAACACAGGAAGTCTCTGGTGAAAAGAAAGAAAAAAAAAAAAGAAAATTGCCTGTTTGAACCCAGGCTAGATTTTGCTTTGATGAAGCCGCAAAGAATCTGAGCACATATGAAGAACGTCTTAGGTTTTAGAGCCCAAGTAGGACATGCTTCACCCCTTAAAGCATCAACGTAGAGCAAGCCCTCATGTTCCTTTGGTGCATTAGCACATCAAACACCTTCAACAGATGACTCTGACATCTCTTAAGTATCTTCTCTTCAATTGCCTCCTTCACCCTAGGCAGTTGTCCTTATTCTAGGACATCTTTAAGTGTGGGAAGATGAGGAAAGCAGAAGGACAAAAACATTACAGCTTATATCATGCTACTGACAATTATTTTAAAGTAATAGAAAATGAAGGAGGAAGCAGGAGGCTGAGTGAAAGCAAATGTAGAGCCCGTCATCAAAAAAAGGAGCAAGATTGATGCTAGTGAATGCTGTGGCTGTCTCAGATGGCATGCAGGCTACCAGCTGGACTGTTAGCTGTGATATAAATACTTTGTTGTGTTGGGTTTTTTTAAATATTCATGGTAACTTCTTGAAAAAATTTTTCTCCTTTCTTGAGTCTCACTCCATGAACTGTAAAGTCTCTAGTAATGTGCTCCTAGGCCAGGAATTGTTTAGAGTTGGGAGTAGAGCTGGTAGATATTTTTCACTTGAAAACAATTTTTTTGATGAAAAATGGCCTCTTTTTTGAAACCCTCTGTATTTAATGAAAAACAGAAAGCAAATATGTTCTTTGACTCTAAGTTAAGAGTAAATATCATCCCAAGGCAGTGTGAGCTCCACATGAAGGGGAAATCAAAGAGTGGGAAAGTGCACACGCTCCCTAGAGCTTCTTTCACTCAGAACCTGTCATTTCCTCCATAGGGGTGCTTAATTTAAACTGGTGCAGGATACAAGCCTTGAATGCAGAGGAAAATAACAGTTACAGGAGGAAGATTGCAGCTGTTGAATGCCTTTTTGGAGAACATCAGCTAAAGGCTGAATGTAGTTGTCTTTGGATCCAAAGTACATGACCTACCTGTTTGAAAGACTTACCCATGCAATGATACCTTCTAGGTACTTTTCATTTTAGCATTATTCAATCTTCCAGTGGTTCTGGAATATTTATGTATATATGACATGCGTGCCCAAGCACAGTGAGCTGAATCTGAGGTGCTTTTTTTCCCCATAAATAATTCATAATTATTCATATTATAAAATAATTTCATAAATAAACATAATTACCCTCAAGTTGTCACAGTTCCCTGATGTGCTTAGTCTCTGTTTGGAGCTAGTAATAACCTTGATACTCTATCATTTAAGTGTTGGTGCAGTAAATAGTTTTGGACTCATATGTCACTGAACATCTCTGTGCTTAAACGTATGTGAACTCTCAAGGAGTAACTTTAATCCCCAACATCAGGCTTTGTACAGGGTGTCAGCCTGGAGTTTGTTTATTGACTAGCTTGGTGCTTCATTCCTTAAGCACATAGTGTAAGAGAGACTAGTACTGTGACTGATTGCATTTCACTGATGCAGTCTTATCAGCTGATGTCTTAATTATATTACTTGTCAAGGTGAAGGGTTACAGACAGTCCCCAGAGGCAAAACTACACTGAACAGGACCTCTGGTGACTTGGGGTTGTCTTATGGGAAGCTTATATCAGATAAAAGTCCCTCTTTAGAGGAGCAATGAACAGAGGCCATGGATCACCTAAGAACTGACCTGGCAGCTCTGACAGCTGTGAAATTGTCCTATCAGCAGTGTCATTTTGAAGGGAGTGCCACACAGATCCTGGAACAGAACTAAATGACTAGCTATCCCCTATTGGACTTAATTTCCTCATACTTGTTCCTGAACCGAGTAACTTCTTCCTTAATGATGCATTGTGTTGGAATAAACTTTGTACTTTTCCCTTAGATCTGATCTGCTCAGACAGCACTGGGAACCCTCTCTGTGAAGCAGAGGTGAACACAGGGAGCGTGTGCTCTCTTAGAGGCTGTCCTACACCAACCACAGGTGTAGGAGTCCTCACTGTTCTGCAAGGAACCAGACATGCTGTGTTTGGGAAGTCTCCCTTGGTAAGCAGCATCCACAGTTCGTTGCCAAGCAATGGGAGCCCTGGAAAAGGGTTAATAACTTGCCATTGACTTCATTTTTTCTTGACTCCTAAGCTAATGGCACCTTTGATGTCCAAGGTTGTTTCATCTGCTCCAAGGTGAATGTTTGATAGCCAGTGGAGGCCTAGACCCTTATAAAGGACACACACCTCTGCTTGTCCTTCGGGATGAGTTTAGTTCAACATGGATTGGGGGTCCTGCTATTTATTTTTTATTTCCTATTATTTATGCTGAAATTTTGAGAAAAAATACATTTTGTTGATTTGTAATTTTTTGGAAGAGAGAGTCTTATATACATTTTAGCCTAGAATGTCATTCCTGGTGAATGAAAATAAAGAGAAATATTTACATAGACTGTGGGTTTTGCTATTTTTGACCACCATTCTTTAGCAGTTCTTTTTTAAGCTTCTTTTTTTTTTAGAAAAAAACAAAACCTAAAAACAACTGTGAGATGTTAAACTTTTACCTTGTAGAACTGAGAGGGAAGAGATTTTCAGTTTTAGGGCTCTGCTAAGAAGCAACACAACCCTGAAGAGTTGAGCATGCTGCTGAGCCCCAGCCTGTCTGAAGCACAGATATGCCTCCATCCTCAGATGGGACAGGGAACAGTTGCAGCTAAGTCAAAAGCTTATTGCTATCAGTTGAGTGGAGATGATTGCTAAAGCTGGAGGTGCAGATTTATTTTTTTTTTTTCAGTTCAAAGCCTCTCTTTGATTTGCCCATCACTGTCCAAAATTTTCACCTATGGGACTCACATTTTCGAGCTTGACCACTCATCAGATTTTCTAAGAAGTGTGAGCAATAGCGATTTAGTAATTCCTGACCATGAGGAAAAGTGCAAAGCCCATGCTTTCTGACTCTGTAAAGAGGGATGGAAGTACTCTAGTGACAAAACAGCTGCAGCCAGAAACTTCAGATTAGGCAGAAAATACTCCTTTGCTAAAGACAAAAGTTTGTGAGTGTCCTGATGCAAATGAATTTACTTTTGTCTGAATAGCAAGCTCTCAGAAATCTCACTCGATCTAGGCTCAGTTCATTTTAAAGAGCTCTTGTGGTACTCCTCGTAACAGACACCCGCTTGAGCCTTTGCTGGTGTTCATTGTGTTTCCTGTATATAAATTAGTTTCATGAACTGTTTGTCTGGCATAGGCAGCAGTGGAGGGCACTCTACGTGTGTATTTGAAATAGGGGAAATGGTGTGGCAGAAATAGGCAGGTTTCATTGGTGCTGTATCGTTAAGATCCCTGTTTTAATAATTACCTTGGCATTCTTGAGGATCAAGATGCTATGAAAATACAAGTCATAATGTAGTTACATAAAATTAGAGCGGCAGTAAAAATGAAAGTGGACTAGAGGCAGGAGAGGATACATGAGAAAACAATTCCTAAACTGAAATGTGAATTAAAGGTTCATTTAAGCAGGTTGCTATGTAACTCTGGACTGACCACAAGCATGTTAAGGCAGCATTCAGCCCCTCTGTAAAACATTTGCTGGTCCACAGGAAGAGTTTGTTGCATTAAGTAATTTATGGGGTGCTAAGAAGTTCCTTAAGCTATTATTAAAAACATACAAAATCTTCCCTGGTTAGGACTCTAGTAACTCAGACTTCTAACTAAGCAGAACTGATAGGGCAGGCCTTTTGATGTTTAATGAGTTCTGAAGCAGATGTGAGATGTGATAGACAGGGGAGCTGGGGTGATTTAGTGCTCATGGAACAAAATGATGAGATCCCCTCCTGCAAAAGAAAATGTAGCTAAAAAGAACAGGTTTTTTTTTTTCTTCTTCTTCTTTTTTTTCCCCCCTTCTTCCTTCTTGGTGCATGTGTTTTTGATTTCCTCACCCCGTGCCTCTCAGTGCTGGCTCGTTTCCATTCAAACACACACAGAACACTGAAAACTAATTAGCCCTGGATGCAGCCACAGGAAGTTAGCCTGCCAAGTCCCCTTTCCCCCACAATTCCTCAACTTTCTCAGCTTGCCTCAGGCCAAGGGCCTTGCACTGGGCCTCTCTGTGTAGGTTGCCAGGTCTAATTTTACAATTTCCCTTCACCTTATCAAGTGTGCCCCAGGCCCAACAAGGGGGAAAGGATCAGAGCCAATGTTGTGTTGTGGGCCTTTCTCCCCCACACCCAATCCCCACCCACCTTTTTTCTTTTCTGCATCAATTTTGGGAGTCTTGGTCGTATCTAGTTTCGGTGTTGACTTGTTAATCTGACCTTTGCTAATGCTTTTTAAAGGAACCAAAGAGAACTTCACCATCTTGTAAAACTTGAAAGTCCCTCATCTCTAAGACTTTTCTTGAAGGTTAACAAATTTTCCCGAGAGCCAGAGAACTACAGGTGTCAACCATTTTCAAGCATCTCATTTCAAAGCAGAGCCCACCACAATCCCAATGCGAGAAGCCAGAGTCTGATTAGAAGAAAGCAGCAGGCTGGATGCCAGCCTACAGTGGGCAGAGTCATGAGATGTGCAACTGTAGCAGAAAATACCAACATGGCTTCAAACTTATGAAGGTCTTCTTGATTCTTGTGCTTGGTTTCTGTGTAACACTTAGCAAAGGTAAGTTCAGCTCTTTTGACATCCCTTTCTAGGTGGATGATAACAGGACATAACCTCCACAGAGAGTACTTGGAGCTTTGTGGATGAAAGGCACGAAAGTACATGACAGCTGTGATCAAATCTCAGTGGAAACGGGTAAGAAGGAAAATGTTGGACAACTGAACTCCCCTCTTCCTTCTTCTGTGGTATAGTTACTTGGGAACTGGTGGCCTTGTTGGACTGTTGCCCATCCAGTCCAGTGTCCAGATACCACATGATCTAGAACAAAGTCCTCTGGAAGATCCTGAAGTACAGTGGGTGACAAAAGACTAGAGGCCGATTTGTCCAGTCCCATTTGGATCTCTAGGAGTTAGAAAGTGCATAAGCCCTCAAGTTCAAAATGTTTTCTGTTGTTACCTATGATATCTGTGGCTGTTCTTGAGGCACATAAATATCTAGTCTCTTTTTATTGCTGTTAGACTGTGAGCTGTGCCAGTTTCCTGGAGTTATGAGTTCCATGGTGTAGTTGTGTGCTGTGTGAACAATGTAATTTTTCCACGTATGTGCTCTGTGAGTATCTGGAGAAACTCATGCTACACCTGCTGGTGCTACACCTGCCCTGTAGACAGAGGACTGCGGCCTACATGGCTAGGAGAGAGGGGTCATCTGGGAACCAGCTCTGAATGAATGTAGAGTTTGAAAATGACCTGAAGGAAATTATTAAGTACACTGCTAGGAAGGGCTGCTGTACGAAAGGAGTAAAATCCTATTTGTGTTTTATCCTCTCCTGATGCAGGACTTGAGAAGAGCTTTGAGTTTTGTAGCAAAGTTACATCTTAAACACATTTACCCACTTGCCTTTGATTTCCATCAATGCTCTTCCCGTAGGGCAGGTGGTGGCACCTGATGTAGTGTGTGTGGAACTGTGTCTGCTGCCAGTCTCTTTTCACAGCTTGCAAAATGTCTGTTAGGATGTTTTATCTAACATTTCATATGTATTTGTCAGAGACAACCCAGTTGCAGAGAAGTGACTTTACTGCACAGGCACCAGTGTTCTGGAGCAGGGATCGAACAGGAGCACAGAAATGTGATGGTCTAGATTCCAATTTGGAGCATTCTTAAACGTGTGGTGTGTAATATGTGAGTAGTCCATTAAGGTGAAAGGTGACT
>VWZY01008294.1:584173-609303 GCA_013399075.1 Chloroceryle aenea
CAAGAGCCTGGCCCCTTCTACTTGACCCCCACCCTGCAGAGAGATCTGTAGACATTGATCAGATCCCCTCTCAGTCTTCTCCAGACTAAACAGCTGCAGGTGTCTCAGCCTTTCCTCATGAGAGATGTGTTCCAGTCCCTTATCTGATTCATCGGATCCTGTTCAAAATCAAGTTATAATAACAAATTACCACAGCAGGAACATTTTCATCACAGTTAACCTGCTGTAATTAATTGTCCATTTTGATGCCCTTACATCCATTTTTGAAGAGGATCTCAAATGAGGCTTGTCTGACATGCTAAAATACTTAATTTACTTTTCTCCTGTCAAATTTCCCTTTTAGAAGTTATCTTTGTTTCCCTTACTCTTTTGAAGGCTCTAAGATCACCGAGTCCAACTATCTAATAGAGAAGAGGGTTATCTATGAAGTCTTTTTTTCTGCTAAGGGTGCTATACACACTCTGTGTATACAGAGACTTACCAGAAAAAAAATAATTCTCTTATTTCTTGCCATGTAAAACCAGTGCATGGGAATGGCCTAGGTCAGGACTTGAAGCCTGATGCACCACCCTCAGCTGCTGCTATCATCTCTTAGAAAATACAAGGAGCAGGAGGAAAGACAGCCATGTTTGACTGTGAACCCCAGAACTCTCCCCATCACCTTTCCTCATGTCTTCAGAGTGTAGCTCACGGATGTTATTCTGGCATTAATAACTAGCAGCCTTCTCAGCTTCTCCTCCATGTTCCTTACCCTGTTCCTTGCCTCCTCTACATCTCTGTGTCATCTCTCCTTTGTGTGTCCTCAGGCTTCGTTCTGCATTTCCTTTCGTATACACCCTGCTCTTCTAATACAGGAAAAGGTGAAATTCATATTCCCCAAACAGATCAAGACCCCAAAAGAAAATAAAGCAAGTCAGGTAATAATGAGCACAAAACTCTTCAAAATTACTGTAGTTGGATGTATTTTCTTAATTTTTTTTTTTCCCTTACTCTTTTGTTTTGTTTATATGCTAGATGTAGTTGAAAAGTGTTTAATTTTACTTTGGACATTTTCCCAGTGAATTTGGATTCGTTCAGTAAAAAACCAAGTCACCAGAAATTAGGATTTGCAGTGTAAGGGTACTGAGGTACTGGTTTACCTGGTTTACCCGATGCCTCTGTTTTACCTAGTTGTCAGATTTTTGTTTCACACAGCATGACACTCACCATCACCAGTCCTTTCCTGGTACACCATTGTGCTTTATGTCAAGGAACTTTTGGGCCATGAGAGTGCAGTTTCATTTGATATATTTTCAAAAGGACTAATGATTCTGATCTCTTATGAGCATTTTACACAGAAGAACACTTGGCACATTTCTGGTGCACATCAGTCACAAACAGAGCTTCACAGAGCAGAAGGTGGTGGATGGGAACTAGTGAGAGAGAAATATTTAAGTTACAGAAGCACAAAATCATTAAGGTTGGAAAAAGGCTCTAAGATCACCGAGTCCAACCATCTACCCAACATTATCATAATCACTAAACCATGTCCTCAAGTGCCACGTCTACACGTGTTTTGATACCTCCAGGGATGGTGACTCCACCACCTCCCTGGGCAGTCGGTTCCAAACCCTAACAACTACTTCAGTATAAAAGTCTTTCCTAATATCCAATCTAAACCTCTCCTGGCACAACTTAAGCCTATTACCTCTTATTCTAAGTTACTTGGGAGAAGAGACCAACACCCACCTCCCTGCAGCCTCCTTTCAGGTAATTGTAGAGAGTAAGGTCTCCTTACAGCTTCTCTTCTCCAGACTAAACAACCCTGAATGCTCTCTACTCCTCTCTGTTGCCCCTCTTTATAAAAATAATATCTCTTGTGAAGGTAAAAATCACAAAATTAATTGCCCTAGATCTGTCTGTGGAAAACAAGACTCCTCTAGTGTAGCTGACATCCTGAGAAAGTCCCCGATGCCACTGTTATCTCAGGTTCCCATTTCTGAGAAGCTATCTGTCGCTCCCTAAAATATATCCATGCATATAAACATGGCTTTTTATTTTTGAAACACGTGAAATAATTTGGTACAAACTAGAAAATAACTTCCAAATGCCCTCTTTTGCCTGAACTCTTCTGAGAACATATGGGGAAGATAGCACATACTTTTCTCACAAAGAAAATGAAAATGTCATTGTTTTCCCCAACTGAATTTGAAAAATTGATTTTGAAAAAATGCATCTTTGAGCTCAACCCCTCCCATATCAATACATCATACAAGAAACCAGTCACCTCTGCAGAAACATTTATTGGTTTTCATCATGTTGCATCGTTTAAAAGATGAGACAGCACGCACTGCCGAGTGCAGAACTTCCTCTCCTCTCCTCTCTACTTTAATTGCATTTCTGTTCTCAGCATTACATAACTTTAAAGGCATGTTATAAATATTGTTCTGCGTCATAGATCATGTCTATAATTTATACAGCATTTCCATTTTGACATAGTCTCCTCAAGAAAAAGCAAAACATGGTAAATTAAAAGAAAAGATGCCAACCTGCCCATTTGAAAGACATCTTGCTTATATTTTGCAGAAGCCTATTTGATGCATTTTGTATGGTATGTTTATTCTGAAGAGTCAGTCTGGGAAGATTTGATTAAAACCCCTGAACTTTTTAAAGTTAGAAAACATATTTAACATATATGAAACTGTAATATAGCATATTACAGTTTCATAATTGCTTTTTTGTCGTATTATTTTAAATTAAAGATGAAATCATGGCTGATTCCCACCCAGAGTGAGGTAACCAGCTTCACAATAGTGAGGAATACCACACTGAGAACACAGGGAGATGTGAGAACAACCAGCTTAATTCCATGAGCAGTATATACTAGTGCAAGAAAAAGGGGTGCTACAGGTACAGATTTTTTTCTCTTTTCTCTATTTGCTCCAGCAAGTTAAAAGTTCAGCTACTCTGACAGAGAACAGGGTCATAATCCCAACACATATTACTCATTGCTACAAAATCCATATTATTGATGATTTTTTTTCTCAGTTAGCAAACTTGCAACCTAGCTACATATGCAGGTCCATGCATATGAGAGAGAACCCACCTGATGGTTTCAGTAATGTACAAGACATGAGAAAGCAAGGAGAGATTTTGCTGATGCCACAGAGCTGGGGACATCATCAGTACAGAAAAGATCATGATTCACACAGGAAAAAACATATGGCCATGAATATTGGTGCCTAGATGGGGGAGAGCAAGGCTGTTCAGAAAAGGATACAAACTGAGGGTTTTACTTGATTGCCAGTCAGCTGCCAGTGTGATATAACTGTGGAGAAAAGCATTGTCATCCTACAGTGTACTGAGGCACTTCTAACAGAGGTTGGCTTCTAAGATCATGATATAGGAGTTCAGTGAGAACACAGTTGCCTCACAAAGGCTAAACTGGAAGTAAAATTGCAGAGGATGCCAGCTGGAGTTGCTGTGAATAGGAAGCTTGTTTTATGAGTGGAGACCAAGACATTTGTCTTTTCTAACTCAGCCGTGAGAAGAGCAGGAAGAAGATGCTAATGTTCTCTACGCATAATCCAGGGCCAAGCAGACAGGGTACAGAAGAGCAATATAAGCTGAGTGACCATCCTGGCATGAGAACAAATAGCTCTGAGCAAACGTGTGTTGTGAATTGGGACAGTGAAGAAAAGCATGAGTAAGAATAATGGAAACTGGAAGCTGAACAAACTCAGAGATAGGGCTGGTAAGTATTTTAAAAGGATTACATGATGTGATCGCCTGCTTTCCTGACTCAGGAGGTTCATTATGGTCTTGTGTTCTGCTTTCTTTCAGCCAACATAGTCCTTCCCTGGACAGTAGCCTGTGCAGGAAATGAGGGCTAAAAGAGAGTTCTTGGGATAAAGTGTCTGCCCACAGGTCAAGCTCATGGGTTGTGCCCATGGCCCCTTTGCACATTTTACAAGATGGGGATGGTGCCTGTTGCATCTCACCATGGACTGCTTCAAGCAGTTACGCGGCATCTGCCACAGATTTGCCAGGAGCTGGGTAGAAAACTCTCATTTCATGTTCTCCATATGGCTGCTGTCTAGCAGATGACATCACCTAAATGTCCATAGTCCTGGCTCTCCCCTCCAAAGGAAGAGTGATTAGGGGAAAAATAAACCAAACCTCCTCCCTGCTCCTCCTTGCCCCTAAAAACACTGCAAAAGTCAAAAGTCTTAATGAATTGTGTCAACTCAGGAGCAATGACCAATCTTCAGGCTTCATCATTCATTATGGGCTCTTCATTGCAGTTTTGTCTTTTGTGTTTTTGTTTGGGTGGGAAGCCTGCAATTCCTGTTAATGCTTTGTAACGTACTTTGTGACATGTGGTAATGCTGGGGAGAATAAAGACCAGGAAACACATGAGGCAGGGCCAGTCGTTTTCCTCCTGCCAAGTAGGCTGCCTTCATATGTGTTTCTGGCAGTGAGCTGCATGACACCTCAGGTTCCCTCCTGTGTCTTTCCAAGAGTAACAGAGATTTTCTTCCTTGCATCGGAAAAATGAAATCATGACAAAAAGTAATAAAAGCCATCATCCCAAGGCATTCAAAGGCGTTTCAGACAGGAGCTGGGGGGTGTTTCTAGTTCAGAATTATTTTGTTGCAGATTATTACTGGGTGCTGTAGTTTATCATTATGCCTTTTATTTTGAAGTGTTTCATTTCTTTAAGGTGGTGACCTTCAGTATGCTGAAAGCACAACTGGATGATCTTACCCGATTTTGTACAGCCCAGGTATCCTCATGCTTGTTTTGAACAGTGTAAGCCATTTCTAGGGTATTTGGAGAACACAGCTCACTAATTAACTTTTTATATGTTGAATTTACCCTTTACTCTTTACAATGCCTGCCTGGGTGTGTTCTGGGGGAGAGATGGAAGCTTCCCTGCAGTGCAGAAGGAGCTATCAGCAAAGTGGGTGGTGATGTATGGGAGCAATCCTGTGGTACAAATGCTGGGAAGATGAGGTGTCCCAAGCCCACCTAAATGATTATCCCATCACTATTTTATATATGTATTATTCCAGCAATGGCATAAATTGGCTTTCTGTTCTCTCTGCTCTGAGACGACTCTAGTTATTCCATCCTCTCTGAGAAAATTACTTTTTCTTTCTTTATCTCTCCTCAGGAGGAGCTTTACCTTCCCAGTCTCTCAATGTCTCTTTGTTCTTTCTTTACTGTACTTTACAGTCCCCTGTGGTCCTTACAATTCTACTACACTACACAGTCCTCTGTCAGCTCTTCCTCACACACAGCATCTTCAAAGGTTTTTGAACTCCTTCCTCTTTATTCTCTGTGGTCTCCCCACACATCCTTATTTTCCTTATGTATCATCCTCCTCCTACATGCTTTATGATCTCTTTGCCAGTGCAAAGCACTTCCCAGTAACTGCCCTTTCAATAATTTCCAACAATTGAAGTGTCAGGAGTGGCAGGACTTGCCTAAGTAGGTGATAATTCAAATATGAGACCCTAATTCTCTTTTTGAAAATACAATCCAATTTGACTTCCCTCCCATCTTTGCCAAAACTACAAACCAGCCTGTCTTATATTTCATATATATGATCTCATGTCAGAGCAGAAGTTTTCTGGAAAACTTGAGACAAATTGGATAAGGCATTTTTTGATTCATATAGAAACTGAAGCATTATTTTAAACAGATTTTTTTATTATTTTTTTCTTTTTTTTTTTTGGCTTGTCATGACTCAAAAGCAACATGGGCTGGAAAATTCCAGATCTGCCAAGACCATGGATTTCCTCCATAGGCTTTAGGTTTTCAAGTCTTTCTAGGGGCCCAGAGAATAAAATCAGGAAAATGGGCAATCCTTTTCAGCTGGTCATCTTTCTCCCTTCCCCACATGATGGGGCTGTGATGTGTGCTGAAGGACAACCTCCTGTTATCTCTCAGTTGTTGAAGCAGAGGGTTAGGGGCTAGAGAAAGAACTGACCAAATTGAGACAAGTCCACATGTGTTCGATGTAAACTTTTTTTAATGGTTACTGAATGCTGGTTGTTGAACATGTCATATTGGCACTTTAGCAATAGGTGGTTTTTCATCTTGAATTCTGAGTTAATAATACTGAAATATATATTTTCCCTTTTATTTGGCTTATATAAATTGATTTTTTTCTCCCAACAAAATAATAAGTCTTTCAAGATGCCTTTTTTTCTTCAATACCACAGCAAAGAATTCATTTCAGTTTCGTGAATTAGTTTTTATTCTTGAAAATGCTACCTGTAGGCAAATTTCAAACCAAAATATTTTGTGAAAAAAGTAAAAATTCTTAACAAGAAAAAACCCACATTTTCTTTTTTCTGTCATCCTGAAAAATCTCTGTAGACTTGCTGAATTTAAGAATAGTTTTTCACCAATCCCAAATGAGATTTTTCTCCACAAATAAATGATACTTTGCATCTCTATTTTAATTTTTTTTTTCTCCTCTGATGATCTCACCACTGAGTGCTGCCTATGACTATTTTGATCGATGCTTACAAGCTAGGCTGAAAAAAATGCTATGGATGCTGTAAGAACTTTGCTTGCTGATTTTCATGAGCCTGAAGAAGCCCACCCCAGCCAGATATGACGTACTTAAAATCTGTTGTAGCTTCACTTCTTGGTTACAGCGTCTGTTGGATTCTCACTGGGTGTGTGAGAATTTACCCAAGCAGTGATAACACTGAGGAGGTGCTTGAGAACTGTGTACACCCAATTTTCCTCCATGATAATGCAGTCAATACCAAGATCCAGAAAGCTTTGTCAGCTGTAGTTGAGCTTCTCAGGCTACAGGTGCTCTGTCCCTGTGCAAGCAGTAAGCTATGAGTGTCTTTTTTATTCTTTGCATGATCAGTTCCTATCAGAAGTAGAGGAAATGGTGCTTAAGAAGCATAAAGAAGCATTAAGAAGCATAAGGTATTAAAAGTGATTTGTTTTATCTTGGGAGTGAAGAGTCGAGAGGAAACTCTCCATCTTTGCTTGCTCCCTTTTTATTCATTCTCACACAAAAACTGTGTTAACTCATAAGTAGTGAGGGTATAGTTTGCTATATATGGCTGGTGCTTTGTAAGGGTTAAGCTTGAAGCAAGGCTTTTATGATGGACAAGGTGGCAACTCTGGGCTGTGTGGTGCAGTGCTGCTAGGAGAACAGTGTGACAGGGAAGAATATGACCACAGAAAGCCAACACAGATTTCATGTCCCACCCTGCTATTTAGATTAGGTCTTATTGTGGCCTTTTGCATGAGATTAATTCATTCTGGAAAGGGGTGACATTTTTTTCACAGATAAACTGTCATTCCAACAATCTAAATGAAATTAATATTAAAAAAATATTATTTATACCTGAAGAATGAAAAATAATTGTGCAAGTTTAGAGTTTAAAATAAGTAGGTTTAATGGGTAACTTAAAAATCTAAAACCCCAGTAAGTTCAAGAACTCAACTATTAATCTGCTTTCATCTCTTTGCACATCTTCTACTTACAATAATGAAAAAAACCCACACAGATTTGCAATCCTCTGCACATTGACAAGATGAGCCATCAATGCCCATCATATGTAGTTTAAGGATATTTTAAGCACCCACCCAGGACATAGGGACAACTATGCAACCAGAAACTATCTTCCAAGGCTTGTGTCAATGGCAAAATCCTGACCTTTATATTTCACGTCAGGAACAAAGATTCCCCACTTCCTATTTAAATTCCCTCTTCCATGTACTGAAAATATTAAAACAATTTAATCTCCTTACAATCCCCAGTGGTGCCCTTTAAATCAGTTTTTCAATGGGAATTGACTACATACTTTCTGTAACATAAACTGAAATCTGGGAGTTGTAAGCTGCCAGCAAAATATGAAGGTACGCTACATTTGCCCAGATATATAAGATATGACAAGATTTAATATGTATTAAATTTAACAGGTGCTGTGATCTCCTGTGTAGATACACAATATTCAAAGGCATACTCCAGAGTACTCTGCATTCCTTGCTAGTTCTGCATTTCTGTCCTTTCCAGCATATTTTTATCTGTAATCTTACCTCCCATTTCTTCCAATTCAGATTCATTTTATTTCAGCAACATTATCTATATTTTTTATCAAGTTCCCAAATTACAGGCAACATTTGCAACCTTAGCTCTGGCTTCCCAGAGGTGTTAGATGGGGTAATTGCAAACTGTTTAGATAAGCTACAGAACAAAATGTGGATGCCATGTTTCTCACCCAGTCAGAAGAGCTGTTTCTCTCACATGCTTACTGTTTGAATCTTTAGGTGGAGAAATTACTAGGAAGGATGTGGATGAAGAGAAAGAGGAATGGTTTTATTCTTGTGCAACTCCTTAGACTATGGAGAACCATCCATTGCTGCCTTGCAGCTGGGATGTAAAGCCAAGAGTGTCAAATGCTGTCTAATATGAGTGCTCACATCTTTCATGTTTCACATGTTCTTGAATGTTGACAGTAGATGTAATGCAGTGCAGCACAACACAGGGAATAAGACACTGAACTGCTGGGACATAGGGCCTCTCTTGTGCTTGCCAGCAAAACTAAGGAGTCCACATTAATATGGAGATTATATTATATATATTATATTGCTGGAAAGGACTGCTTCTTGATTGCCATTTACAATGCCCACCTTTTGATTTCACTGGTACAAGTTCTATCTCCCATATAGTGGCCCTTAGGTTTTGTAATGTTGAACCCATTCAGACATTAAAAAAGACACCACCCTCATATTCACAGTCATGATTTATGTTTTCTAAACATACAACACACACCCTCAGCCACTCAGAACTCCCACATCCACCGGTCCTTTTGTAGCTCACAGAAGCCACATTGAACTTTCCAGCCCAGTTTTGGTGGGGATCTGCCAGCTGGTGAGGGGCAGGTTCTCTGAGAGTTTGTTTTCCCTCTCCTGTCAAAGGACAATGTTGAAACATCACTCTCTGAGAAAGCTTTGTGAGAGGAAAATGTCATCATCTCAGTGGGCTAAATAAAACCATATTCTGCTCTCTGTCTGGATCAGCGTTTTTAAAAACGTGTAAGATTTTCCATTGGCGATGCCCGTGTACAGAAGGAAGGAGGCTGCTCAACAGAAAAGAGACACGTCTGGATATAAAGAATCTGTATGTGAAAAAGCTGAAAATCAGCTGAGAAACAGGAGAGGTAAAACAAAGACTAAACACAAGGTATTGATGGTGATAAGAGAGATCTTAAATCCCAGAGGAACCACTGTGGTACTTGTAGTCCAGGCTTTTCCATAACATAGGCCAAAGGATTGTACCTGAGAGAGGCATCAACAGAACAGTGCCTTCTGCTTTATCTCTAACTTAGCTTTTGGAAATTAATTCAATTTTCTTGTTTGAAAGTCTCAGCTGATGAAGTGTTGCTTGGGTATTTTAATGGACAAGAATGTTTATCTTATTTGTACTCTGAACTTCTCTTCCTTCGGTTTTGCCACTGAATTTCCTTCTGCTTTTATCTGTCTTTTGCTGGAAATCTTCTCCCCACAAACTTGTAAGCATTGCATCACACTTCCACTTGTATAAAGAAACCACGGTGAACTTTTCTTGCTTTAAAGAGAACTGTATCACCAAATTTTCACATGAAATGTGATGGAGATCAATTGGCACTGCTTTCCAAACCTCACTTTCTACACTTCTGTGATGGACAGTACCTCAGTTGAAATCTTTCTATCAAGACACAATGCCATTCTAAAAGGTTGCAGTGCCTTTGTAGACACTGCCTAAACACCAGACAGAACTTGTTTTCATAACTGAGAAACAAATAGGACTTAAGAACTTTTGAAACAAACTTAGATCATGCTCCATGATCAGAATGACGTCTCCAAATCAGTTGCCCTCTGCCTATATAATTATCCAGCACAGGACCTGGGTGTATGACTAGTTTCCTGGAGAAGAGAAAAATGTTGATCTGAAAATACATATAAGATGTGGAGGGTGGAAGTGTATAAATAGTGTTCATTGAGTGTGTGATTTGCATCTTTTTTGTGGTGCTCTTCTGAACGTGGTTGGTTTATGGCTAATGTGAACTGATAAGTCTGTTTACTGCTGCAACAGGCTGGTTATCCTCCCCTGCAATCACACTGGAAAAGATGTCACATATATTAGCTGCCAAAAAATACAGAAAAAAATAAAGTTCAAAATTCCTTAGCACCGGGTCCACATGTGTTGGCCAAGATAACTTCAGAATTAGCAACAATATTGACTGCTAGTCCTCTGTGGAATCGACACCTCTGACAGCCAGGGGTGCATTAGAGCAACCATGTTTTGAATTAGTGAAGCTTTCCTCTAGACAAAAATAAGTCTTCTATAACAATTCCTTTTAGTCTTAAATAAGATATCAACATCCATATTGGAGGAGGTGGAGGTGCTAAATGATCCAAGAGATTCATTTAAGAGTTGAGCCACAACAATATCATTTGGATTTTAAAAATCAACAGGTCATGTACTGTAAGATCTATATTGTATGATAGGTTACAACTCTGGCACAAGAAGCCCAGTGTTTGAAAACTATATCTGGTCAAATTGAGACTGGATGTGAAGCATGTGCTTGGCCGTGTTAGTTAGTTAGTTAACTACTGAAGAAACTTAGAGATGTGGTGGATTTTCCAGTAGTTGAAGACTTTAAATCAAGCCTTTGAGCACATGGAAAGGGTGAGTATCAAGACTGGTGTAGAAATCTTTTGATAATTTGTTTGTCTTTACATTCTGGTAAAACCTACAAGTGAAAGGGATGCCAGGAAACCAAGATAGCCTCATTTGTTGGGATCACACAGTACGTGAGGAATGGATAAACATGCTGGTGTTATGAAGGTGGGAGTGGAAGAAGGAGGAAGAGTGGGGATAAAATGTGGCACAAAATCTTACTAGCATGTTTTTGGGATTTTTTTGGTGGAGTATGCCCAGGCAGCATGGGGTACATACTATATAAAACAAATAAAATGAAAGACAACATGGTATAAACAGCTGTGTCCAGTGTGATGGACATCCAAGCAATGTGGAAAACTGAAATTTATATTCTGTGATATAACATGATTCTACCAGGTGATTGTATCAGTTTTGGAACTCGAGGAGCTGTGTGGGTTCATCAAGGTGCAGGAGTCTCGGCCCTGATGCCCAACAATTATCCATAGGTTCTCACAGACTTGCCACCTGGGCCTCATTTTATGGCAGAACTTCCACCCATTGTAACTACACAGCCAAATGGGCATTTCCCAGGCCCTCACTCATGCTCTGCAGATGCATGATGGTCCCATTATGGCCAACTGGAAGATGAAACAGGAGCAGAATGTGATCATGTGTAACCACTCTCAATGCCATCTTCTGTTGCAGAATGCTGATAATCAACAGTGATAGCTTAGCACAACCTAAACCAGAAGGAATCCCCCAGTTTGTATGGTCTGCCCTGAAAGCCAAGACTCACTGCAGTGCCATATTCACGTTGTGATGCTACCCTGCCATATATTTCATGTCTAAATTCTTTACACATTTTTAAGAAGTGGCTTTTTTTTATGCTGCAAGTCATATGTCTTGCTGTCCCAATACCTGTTGGCTAAATTAAAAACATTTAGAAAATGGGAAACTACACAGAAAATAGAAGCAAAATTGAATGAGGAGTTGGAATTACTGGAAAAATGAATATCTGTAGATGAAGGGCCTTACAGAGTCCCACAGAGGATATATTGCTTGTCATATTGGTGTAATAAAGGCATTTCAAGGCCTACCAGTAATTATCTGAATGAGGAATGGGAATGCTGCAGGGATCTCGAGAGCATATCCAATGGGTTGAGGTCACTGGTGTTGAATTTGGCTGGGTCAGGGCGATGCAGAACACGCAGCCTGGTTGTACTCTGCAAGGCAGAATACCATTGCTGAGGCAAGGAATTGGGAGGATATACTTCAATGCTGCAAATACTTTGCCATGATATTAAAGTGAGTACTTTGGGAAGAAGAAAATGTTAAAGGAGAGGTTTATGAACAGGAAATATAATGAACAGAAAAATGAACAGAACAGGAAATATAATGAAAGTGAGTTCACCACTCCTAACTAAAAGTAAATAGAAAAAATATCCCTACAAGAATAAGGATAGATGAGGAGATTGCTTTGTGGTTGATACTCTGTTTTACCTCTCAGGACCTGCAGAATGGGTAACTGTAGCAAGTCACAATGTAGATCTAGTGATTCTCCCCTGTCTGAGGACTTAAGCCATCCAGCTAAGAAACTTTACTGCATTACCATTAATTCTGAAAGACTATGTCTGTCTTCTGCACTCACTTTCAATAGGGGTATGCCAAAGAAATGTTTGTTAGCTAGCGTTTTCAGTGTTCCCATTGACTGCTTGACAACAGATGTTGAAGTAGGAGTAAAAGTTGCATAATCAACTTTGGTTGATTTTGAATATGTTGATAATATTACCTAGCACAGAGACTGCCAACAAGCTAAGAGGTTATTGGAAGAGTTGCAAAAAAACTGTAGGCCTCTGGAGGATTTGAGATCAAAGTCATAAAACAAAAGGGTTTTGATTTTTTTTCAGTGACTTCAGCAGCCTGTGGTTGAGTTATATATATATATATATCCTTTGCAAATCTTTTCAGTTTTGATGTAAAGCATTTTGTAATGGAAAATCCCTCATGTCTCTCAGAAGGTTACTTCAGTATTTAATTAGAAAGGCTTTCTAGTCCAAATTTGTAACTCTCATAGTATTTTCTTGCTAAAGAGCTATTTCTTATCAGACATCACTTCCCCACATGGTTATTTGCAGGTAAGGTTCAAATCCTGTCTCAAGTGTCTACTGGATAAGCTAGGTTTGTCTTTCTTCCTTCATCACTATACAGCAGACTTTCCTAACCTCATATTAGTCATTAAATTATTTTCTGAACCCCTTCCAATTTCTACCATCCTCTCATGGGTGTGGACACCAAAATTAGAACCATCCCTCCATTAAAAATAATACTTCAGCTGTGGGCTTTCCCTGTTTCATTGCTCATTTCTGTGCAGAAATAAGAAAGATGAGAGACAGACGTTTGTAGAGGCAGCTCTAGGAAGCAATGCAGAAGAGTCTAAGCTCCAATCCTCCAAGGTGCCTCTGGGAAAAGCCATTCTCTTGTCATAGGCAATAGAGGGAACGTAGAGATACCATCTTCCCTAAACCAAGGCTAGTCTTTGTAAGAAGCCTCAGAGAAAAAATTACTTTGCCCATATTGTCACTACATGGCTATCTAGCAGTGTGTAGACAGATTTTCTCAGGCAGTTGATTCAGACAGAACCAGATTTACTCTTTGGCCATGGACCAGGTTCATGGTTCAAGAACTTCTTTGACAGTTTTCCATGTGGGATTTTGTTCTGATTCATGTTTGGGCTGCAGCAATAATTCAGTCCTTCCATACAGTAATTTTATGCTTTTCTAGTTTGTTTTCTTGGAAGATCTCAAAAATGCCATAAATATTCATTGATTTACACTCACACCAATACAAGGAAGAAAGTAAATATGATGGCCTTAATACAATTATTCTGAACCTTGTTTTAATGCTACACATGGAGTCAGTTGCAGAGAATGAAATAGAGCCAGTTTCTCATGCAAACCACTGAGTCCATCATATCTCTCTACTTGATAGTAGAATTACTGCAGTTTGCAAAGAAAATGATCTCCTCCTTTAACTGTGTAAGTAGCCAGCCCTGCAGGTTCATGACTCCCTTACGATACTCCACAAATACCTAGCTCCACAAATACCTAGTTATGTGCTAGGAATGAACTTCCAAGGATGTGACACAGCCTGTTGGGATATACTTAAGACAAGGTGTTGAATGTGGCTTCTTTCTTCAGCAGCAGGGTATTTTCCTCTCAACATTCAAAAGAAGGAGGAAATGTGAGAATAACTGCCCCCAAACCACAATGGAATATTTCTTATTTGTGCACTCCTCCTTTTGGACTGCATCCGCTTGGCTTGCAGAGAACAGCTCCAAAAGGCGAGGGTAGGGATTTGTTTTTCAGTGTGTTTGTCTAAGCTGTTGTCCTTCATGCTATGAGAAACCTCTCAAACAGCTCCAGCAAGAATCTTCTTTCTGCTCCCTTCCACATCCTCCTTTATTTCTAGGTCCCCCTCCCCCTCCTCACTTTCTTTCATGTGGATCAAGGCCTGGAAAATGACAAGCCTCTTGATTAATAGATACAGAAAGTCTTCTAATGTAATTTATTTGCTTTCTGCACCTGACTAGAATCACTAGGTTTATCTGGGAAGGAAAATATATCGTCCTTCCTGACTCCGAGTGGCAGCAGAGAGAGCTGAGCATGTGATATCAAGCTGCGCATGGAAAGCAAACAAAACGCCATTTCTGTATTTTGTAAGCATCTCAGGTCATAAAAGTGTCAGCACGCTATATTTCTTGCTGGGATCCTCTCTGTTTTATTATCTGAGCCCTTTCCATTGTGTTGAATGTGCAAGGAGAGTCTCCAAAGCAGGCAACATCTGTTTCCCTGTCATGTTTTTGATTATCAGCTCCATATTCCTTGCGAGTCTCCCGCTCACATATTCCAATCAAACTCAATGGGGGCTGCAACAGCGAGGACACTTCCTTATCTCCCTTCCCCCAGCCTCTTCATCCATCATTCTCACATGCTGGCCCACTAAATGCTGATGCAAGAGGCCTGTTCCTTACACTTGGGTAACACACTGGTGACCTCTCCAATTTGTTTTGTTTGCTTGAGTCTAATTGCTGGGAGGTGTACCTGCCTCTGGGTCCTTAGCGGGGGAGAGGAAGGAGGCAGGTGGGACATCTGACTCATTTTTGGTTTGGTACCTGTGGAGAGCAGTTTTCTAATGTAGTTTTAGATTTGTTTCCCAGTTTTCTTCCCTCAGGAGGAATTTTCTTCCCCTTTTTCTTAGTTCCCAAGTGCTAAATCAGTCTCTCTCTGCTTTGCCAAGAGATCTGTTTTACCATTTATGCAGGAGTTGCAATTTGCAGGCCAGGATTCTGCCAATAAGAATCAATTAAAAGAATTGTCTTTTGCCTGTGGTATTTGAATTGCAGGATCCATGGCACACTGAGATCTGGTAACACAGAGATGGAAGTTACATTGAACTACAAGCTGTTTACCCCCTGATGTTTTGAATTTATTTTCACAGAATATTTTTGTGCCCTTGTGCACAATGTCAGTGAACAGTTGTACAGTGATGGGACTGCTGTTGCAGTTGAGACACAGAAGTGGCAGTTTGTACAGGTGTATTGTATTTATTTATTTAAAAATTCCTGCCACCATAGGTGACTCACACATCCACCAACAATAAAGTTGCATTGTGAATCCACAATGTGAATCCACAATCCATCATTTTCTAGATTCAGCAAAAAATGTAGCAGACAAAATAAAGGGTGAGGGATAAGAAAGGGAGGTGTAGTAAGGTGGGTTGCTGGCATGGGCCAGAAGAGGGTGCAGGGTATGAATATCCTGAATGGGAATCCTAGACTGGGACACAGAAATAGGAATGAGTAATCAGGAAGAGAAGGTGGCAACAGAAAAGTCAGGGGTGAAAGAGATTCACAGGGTGCTGTACAGGCAGAAGAGGTAGGACAGGTGGGAAGGGAAGAAGGGAAGNCCCATAAAAGGCAGAAGAGGGGAAGGAGAGATTACAAATAGCAGAAGCTTGCTGTCAAGGATCCAGGAATAGAACACAGAACACCAGAGCTGAGGATGCTCATCAACAGCCTTTTGCTTGAGTTCCATGCATCCTTTAATTATATGAGAAGACATTCTTTCCTTTTTTTCATGTGAATGCTACCTTTCCTTCCTACTTCAGTGGCCAAAAATGTATTTACATAATCCACTATTTCCTGTCTTTCTACACTCTATATCGAATTTTGTAGTAGAATGTGAATTTTTACTTATTTATTTATTTTACTGCATACTTTTGTGATTGGAGTTAGCTGAAATTATTTCCTAGGCTGACTTTTTAAATTATATTTCCACTACATAAAAGTTTGAATGACCTCATTAATTTCAATGGTATAACTTGTTTTGATTAGTTCACTTGGAAATTTCTATTACAAGACTGTTTAATTTAATACAGTATTAGAAGTGTAATAATAAGCTTCATCCTTTAATAAAACACACAGTAGTGAATTTACATTAATGAAATGAAATATTTCAGCTTGAAAGCAATCTATCACTTGGAGAGGGCAACTAAAGAAAAAAATTCAGTTTTATTGAACTAAAATCTGGGGGTGTTTTCCCACCCTTCCCTGTCCCTTGGAAAAAACCTGGGGGCTGAGCCCCACCTTGTACTGATTTGCTGAGCTACTGACCAGTGGGGCATGGCCATCCAGGACACACTTTCCCATTGTCTAGCTGGAAGCTCTGTGTGTTCTGATTGGCCAGACAAAGGTCATTTGTATTCTGATTGGCTAGCCAGAAGTTGCCAGTGTTTTGATTGGCCAGTTAGAAGCCATGTGTGATTGGACACTGGGCTGTCCTAGCTGCCCTGGTGGGTCTGTGTCAGAGCCATCCCCTGCTCTCCTGCAAGTGTGGGGTCAGGTGGAACAGGCAGCTGCAGACCCAACCCAACAGAGGACAAAGAGCAGTGATAAAAGCAGATACAACCACCAGCATCTGGTAAAGACACAGGGAAGGAAAAATGGCATGAAAAATTCTTGGACTAGATATCTGGGTATCCAAAACCCTAGTGAAGACACTGCACTTCTGAGGCAGATGGGAAGGGGAGATTGTTGCTTGTGATATTTCAAAGAGGCTGTTCAGCTAAACATTCAACAAAGAGGTTCTTGAGCAGCAATTAGAGTTAAAATTGTGAAAGCAGTCCCTCTTGTTTTAGAAGAAACCACTTACCAAGACAGTAGCAGACACTGAACAAGACAGACTTTTTAGCAGGGCCTGTTGTGATAAGGGAAGGGGTTTTGCTTTTAAACTAAAAGAGATTTAGACTAGAGAGAAGGAAGACATTTTTTCTCCTGAGGGTTGTGAGACCCTGGCCCAGGTTGCCCAGCAAAGTGGTAGATCCCCCATCCCTGGAACTATTCCAGGTGAGGGTGGTCAGGGGTCTGGGCAACCTGCTTTGGCTGCAGGTGTCCCTGCTCCCTGCAGGGACATCTGGAAGGGTCCCTTCCAACCCAGACCAGTCTGTGATTCTGTGAGACTGCAGGGAGATATGGATCCCGTTACTGTTTATTAGTGACTTCAGTTTCGTACATGGATATGTCAGATATGTTCATCGGGAAATACAGGTCAATAAAGGGCAATATCCCGTGCATTAGTACAAGGGGACTCGATCACAAGACAGACTGACCAAGGGCTTAACTCTGTGGTGGGTGTAAAAGCAAGAGCCAAGGATCATTGAACTTCTAAGTGCAGTTTGGCCACGGCTTGCTCTCTGCTCCCTTCTGCAATATAAAGACATCACAGTTCTGTGCAGCCCTGTCTTGGAAAAGAACATCTCTTCATTTTACATTCCACTAAAGGTTCTACATGAAGGTTGCACCAAGGGGCAGTTCCATTGATTTAACAGGTTGATGACAGAATGCTGGTTCTGCTACCTGGGTCTGGATATTGTTTAATATTCAGGGTAGATGCTAGACTAGATGTAGGCTATGATTTTTCTGGCAGGCAAGTTCTCATTCCATTTGCAAATGTATTTTTTATGCTTTATGCATGATTGATAACAGCAGAGATGATACTGGAAAACCTGACGAAAGCAATTATAATGTTATGAAAAACAAAGAAAGTGCCCCACATGTCTTATTTCTATTCTGATTGAAAATATTTACTCATGAGTCCTGTGTGCCAGTCATTTGTGTTGCAGCGCCACAACCTCTGCAATTTTATGGTCCAGACACACCAGGAATATGGGTTCAGATTGGGAGAGAAGCTGTGGTCATGCTTTGCAGTTTGGGGTGTGCCACCTTACTTATGACCTGTGCCACCTCATGAAGAACTCCTGGCAAACTTTGTGCTTCAGGTTTTGCCTTCTTGCTGCAGCTGCTTCCTCATGCTCCCACAGTGTGTGCATCATTTCACTGCCTACATCCAGTGCTGTCTATAGCATTGATCCTGTGCATCTGATCTCACCTGCCAAGGCACTAGTAAGAAGCAGGATCTACATCATGGAAGCACAAGGAGAAAGTGAATTTTGTTAGGGAAAAGGTTTTAAAATAGGTTTTAGTAGTGTGTGAGGTGAATGGGAAGAAAGCGAGCAGTAGGTGGAGCAGATCTGACAGGAGATCTTTAGCACTGAGTCATCTTCAGATGTGCCTTACGTGGCCCCCTGTGTACCCTCCTTTGTGTCCTGCACTGCAGCAAGCCAGCTGCACTGCTTCCTATTTTATTCCTTCCCCAGGTCTCCAACACAGTCACGTCACCTACTCTTTATTCTGGTCCCCACTGTGTCTGGCTTCTACCTGCCTGAGTCAGTGAGATGAATCAGAGCAGCCTTCAAGCAGTTTCAGCTTTTAGGAGGCATTAGCTTGGCAGCCAGGTTGCAAAGTACTTACAGTGCTTTGATGGAGAGGTACCACACTGCTAAGATGCTCTTCCCCATGTGTAGGGCTGCGCCAACCACATTTCAACTCTAGACATGGGCCTTTGGTTTAAGAGAACAATTTAAAACGCTTTGTCAATAACAGGCAAGATGAAAACTGCCTAAAACCAGCTTACAATCAATAGTTCTCCAAAAGTTTGCAGGACACATTGCACACTGAGTAATAATTTGGATGTTTTCTAGCTTTTTCATAATGGAGGGTACTATATCAGGGTAATGTGAATAGAGCAAAACAGGAGAAGCAAAGAATCATAAAGTAGGTCACTGGGTGACAAAATGAAGTCCTACTTAGGAAAAAATATCAACTAATACATATGGGGAAAATGATCTAAACCACATTATTCACCAAGGGAGCCGTGGAAATAGGTAGGCTGAAAGAAACCAAGGTTTGAGAGTGGACAGTAAATTAGCCATGAGTTTGCAATGTGTCAGCGATGCCGTTTGGGATGCATACACAAAGGCACCACATCAGAGAACATGATAATAAAATCCCTTCTCTACATGCCTGGTGTGACCACACCTGAAAGTTTCATGGACTTTGAAGTCAGTGGAGCTGTGCCAATTACTACCAGCTGAGTCTCTGCCTGTTGTGTTTGGTTTTAGCTGCATCAGTACCAGACACTTATTGACAAATTGGAAGAATCCACTGGATGGGAACAAAAATTGTGATGGGCCTGGTAAAGCCAACACAGCTAAGTATATATATATATGTAGATATAAATGATGCAGTCAATTCTGTATGAGAAATGTTCAGATGTTGGGAAAACATCATTTATTCAAATTCCAAACAGCTGGTTGGTTTACTGTGATGTCCTTTAGTATATGGCTCTTAAGGATGTTTGTGGAATGGCTGGCCTTTGATTGCAGACATGCATAAGAAAAAAAGATGTGTTTATAAATAATTGTGGGTTTCCATTGTTAAATACAGGGGCTCTTCCTGAATACATCCCTCTGATTAATCAGTATTTAGATACCTCAGCAAGAGAGTAGTTTTTTAGCTCTGATAATCACCCACAGTTGTTATGAACTTCAGTGGCAAGTTCTAAGAGCTCATCCTCTCTGCATGTCTGACCTCAGTTGTATAGATGTTAAATACAGATGCACACATCTCAGTGTATCTAGATTTGAATTGCTTAGGGGTGGACAATAGCTGAAGTTGCCATGAAGATCCAAACATTTTCTACTTCATTATCTAAAGATACAGTGACCCTGACAGCTAATAAAGATCATTTAATGCAATGTCTCTTGAAAGAAATTCCTAAAGATGAAAGTTCCCTGTCATTCTGTGTAAGACTATCCAGGACCCGATCTAGAGCTCTGGAAGTCAGTGAAAGTCTTTCCATTGACTTCAAAGTGTTTTGGACCATTCCTAGATAATAGCACAAATTTCACTTCATTCTTTCTTTCTTTCTTTCCAGTTGGGTTGTCTGAAATTGCACAGTTGTGTGATTGAATCCCTATGTCCCTTGCATAGCTTGCATGCCAGCTCCCTTTAACACCTTCTGTGAAGCTTACGGTGTTAAATGACACATTTAGTTGCTGTAGGCATCTTCTTTCCAATCTGGATCCCAGCTGCTTGAGGTCTAACAGATAATTCTTAAAGGACAACATGAAAGCCACAAATAATGCATTTAAAGAAGTCAGTTTAGCTGAGTACCACCTTCCCTTGAAGTGTTTTCAAGGGAATTCAGGGGACACAGAAATACTCCTGGAGTATATTTACCCTATGGGCTGTTGTCTCAAAGGGTAAATTCACAGACACTGTTTCTCTCCATCACTGTACAATTCATCTCTGCTGTCACCTGTGCTTTCTATTGTATGTGGCAGCAGATTAAAAGATATCACGAATATTGATGTCTAATGAATGCAAAGAGTGGGCACTCTCTCTCAAGTGGAATAAATACACAGAAGAGGAGCTAAGGCCATTTATCCTTGCTATGCCAGCTGACTAGGGACTGGCAAAAGAACAAAGCTGAGAGCAAGGCAGAGGAGAGGTCAGTGTATTCCTCATCACAGGGTCAAAGTAACAATATGCCTTACTAATAAAACTTGCACAGAACCAAATAAGAAAACCCTCATATGTAGAAACACACTCCAAATACCACAGTCACTGATGGAGAGGAAATGAGATGATGGGTGAGTGGAATGAGGGAGAGCACATCTGGCGAATCAAACAGTAATTCTCCATAGCAAACGGATGTGAATATCAGAATCCACCCTGCATTTTGGAGGCTCTCAGAAGCTACTATGACCATGTCAGACAGGCCTGCTTTTGTGCTTCTGAATCAGTCCCAGGCACCTATAGGCAGGTGGAGTATTAATTCTGTCATGAATCCACACTACCTTTCTTGAAATAATCCTTATCTCCTAGAGCAGTGCTTGACCCCCTGTTGTGAGTCTCATTTTCCAACATCTTTGTGAGACTTAGTCCCCAGTCTTCTAATGTGAAGTCCTCTCTCAAAGTTAATAGGAATTATTAAATAATTATGGATTAATCTGACATGACCTGTCATGAGCCAGGAACACCTTCCACAACTGAGGGCTTGGAGGTGGCTATCAGACAAAATCATGCCTAATCTTTTGCAGCCCAGAGGAGAGGGGGACAGACAGCAGTGGAATGCACTTAAGAGAAATAGATACACACATGAAAGAAAAAGGCCTTGATATTTAAAATATTTATGGCCTTAAAAGGCATGAAAACTGATACTAGCCATTAACTAATAGACGTTTTGCCTTTGTGATGCAGCTTACATCCCTAACTAAAACCACATCTCTGCTCTGACTTTGTCTGAAGCCAGGTGCACAGATGATTAAATTTTGGGCCAGCTATAAGGAGAGTGTCTCCATCCTGTCCTGTCCTCTCCTCTAAGCACACACCATCTGTAGGATACTTATTCATCTCCTTTTCCTGGGCTGACATACTGAGCCCATATTCTTCCAGCATCAGTTGTCCTCATACTGTCAAGCTGTGCAAATGGAAGGGATCTAAGCCTAAGGGAGCAACAGACTCTGGGAGTAGGCTTGTGCTGTATTACGCCAGTATTAACTGCTCTGCTGTAACCTTGATGTTGTTCATATGTGTTTTCATGAAAGAGATTTGGAGCTGTAGATGTCCACTGTTGCCAGCATGCCTTTTGCTTCTATGTTCACTGTATTCAAACATTACTTTCCTGTGCATCTCCTGTGTGTCAATCAGAAAAAGGAAGAGGCCAGCTTTGTATCTCAGAGTGTATGGATTCCTTGTAAGGACTGGAAGGTAGATTGCTGAAAGCATTTTTATTTTATTTTCCGAACAGAATTTTTGAGCCCCTGTTCCAGTGTCATGGCCCTGCTTGTAGCAGGAAATGATAAACCCAGAACCTACCTCTTTAAAGAAAGGATAGGTGGAGGAAAGGACTTCAAATACATGGATGTTTTTCATAAGAAGATAAGACAGATACTTTAAGTGTGCTGAGCATACAAAGAATAGACAGATTCCACTCCCCCCCTGCCTTTTTTTGGGGTTTTTTTTTTGTTCTTCCTCTGGTCTAAGCCATAGAGCCTAATAAAATCAAATATATGCTATACATTTGACCCAAAATACATGACCCAAATACATGCCAATAGTATTCAGACATGTATCCAAAGCTGTCACCCAGGTTTTCTACTCTACCAGATGGTAAGCCACACAAAATGCATTCAGACTTCCATTCGAAGAAGTTCATCCAAAGCAGGGCACTACTGACTGGCCTTACCCTTCATCCTTCATTTCCTCTAAAATACAAAAAGACATTTTCTTCCTAATTTTTCACAAGGCTTTAGGAGCTCTTTTCTATCTGATGCCTTGTTGACATGACTCTTCCTTGTAGCTCTTGGGATTATTTCTGGGATGTTGGACTCAGGCTGCAGAGGTTGTAGCCATAAGGAATGAGACCTTGATAGGTGCAAGTGTTTAGCAGAGAAAACATCCGATGGACTCCACAGGTAAGGAGGCTAATTGTGGAGATGCATCTTTAGGGTGTGTTAGGTCTAGGACAGGCCAGCCAGGAGTATATATGTAAAAAATTTTAGAGATAAGAAGAGAAAATTACAATGTTGACGTAACAGGCAACTACTTGCATGGATATGGCAATTACATTCTGCTGAGTGTCCTGTACTATTCTTTGAGTGACATAAATACCACATTCTGCAGGACCTTGTCCCTTAATAAAACCAGAAGTCACAGGTGAAAAAGCATCCAGAGAAGTGGATTGCTAAAGGTCAGCAAGCCTGCTGTTACCTGAGGCAAAGGAGCTCTTTTTGGGGCTTTTTGAAGCTGGGAAAGTGTGGGGGCAGGCAGCTTGTGGGTGGGCTGCTGACATGGCAGGATGTTGTAGTTTGTGAGGAAGAACACATGGGAAGGATGCTGGTAGCTCTGCCAGTCCTAGAAGTACGTCCAGTTGGTGCTCACTGGTTCCCCCTTGGCTGAAAGGTGAACTCAACTAGTGATCATCCACCTCCTGGAAAGGAACCTGGCCATGGTTACCACTGGACTGAAAGCTGTTGCCAGAAGGAATATGGAGACCCAGATGGAGCTGCTGCACAAACATTTGGCTGTGCAGGTGTCTTGCTGCAGGGAATGCCTGAGCCTGGTACTGGTACAAGAGACAACACCTGTGTGTGTTGGTGGAGCCACACCCTGGGGAGAAGGCAGCTAATAAAGGATCCATAAGAAGCAGAGGATCCCTTCTCCCTTGATGACAGGCAGAAGGAAGGAAGGAACCTAAGAGACTGGGGGAAATGGAAACAGGTCCCTCCTTGGGGAGGTGACTCCCCTCCTGTCCTCCCTCACCTTCCCAGTTGTCCTTGCACAACAGGCATGGGGCTTTGGAACTTGAGGACCAAACAAATGAGGATAGAGATGAAGCTCCATGCAGGGAGATACCCAGGGTGAGTCACACACTCATGATTTAGGACTATGTTGATTAAGAAAAAAAGAAGGGTAATTCCTCCTTCTGAGGGGAACAGAGGGCCCCATGTGTTGACCAGATCCATCCCACAGGGAAGTGCTGCCTCCCTGGGGCCCAGGTTAGAGATGTTACTAGGAAACTCTGGTGCAGCCCTTTGATTATTACCCACTACTGGTTATCCAGGTTGGTAGTCTTGAGGTTACAGATTGAAGTCCAAAAGCAATTAAAAGGGACTTCGTGGCAATAGGGCAATTGGTTGAAGACTTAGGAGCTCACACAGTGTTTTCCTCAATCCCTCAAGTGGCAGGGAAGAATATTGAAAGAGGAAAGCACACCTGATTAATGTGTGGCTCAGAGCCTGTTGCCTCTGATGGAATATTAGATCTTTTGATCATGGGGAAGTTTATATGGCACTGGGTCTGATGGCAACTGGTGGAGCTCAGCTGTCTCAAAAGGATCCTTGCACATGAGTCGGTGGGGCTCATTGAAAGGGCTTTCAACAAGGTGTGAAGGGGAAAGGGGATAGAACCAGGCTCTTTAGAGTTGAGCCTAAGGGTGGCATGCCAATGTTGGGGGTGAAATCAGTAGTCCAGCTAAACTGCATGTACACCGATGCAAACAGGAGGAAATGGAAGCCATTGTACAGCAGGACAGCTATGACATAGTCACCATCACAGAAGTGTGGTGGGGTGACTCTCATGACCAGAGCACTGCAATGGATGGCTACCAGCTCTTCAGAATGGATAGGCAGGGAAGGAGAGGTGGTGGGGTGGCTCTGTATGTTAGGGAGTGTTTTGATTGTGTAGAACTCAACAACTGTGATGATGTGGCTGAATGCTTATGGGTAAGGATGAGGGGGAAGGCCAACAAGGCAGATATCCTGTTGGGAGTCTGTTATAGACCACACAAATAAGATGAAGAGGTTCATGAAGTGTTCTACAGGGAGCTCAGAAGACTTGAAATCGACAGCCCTTGTTCTTGTGGGAGACTTACCAGACATCTGCTGGAAATACAACACAGCAGAGAGGAAACAGTCCAGGAGGTTCCTGGAGTGTGTGGAAGAGAAATTCCTGACTCAGCTGGTAAGTGAGCCCACCAGTGGAGGTGCCGCACCAGACCTGCTGTTTACTCAGAGNACCAGACCTGCTGTTGACTCAGAGAAAAGGACTGCTGGGTGATGTGGTGGTTGGAGGCTGTCTTGGGTTTAGCGACCATGAAATGATAAGATTCTCAATTCTTGGTGAAGTAAGCAGGGGGGTCATCAAAACAACTACCATGGACTTCCAGAGGGCTGAGTTTGGCCTGTTGTGAACTCTGGTTGCAAAGTCCCTTGGGAGACAGCCCTGAAGGGCAAAGGGGTCCAGGAAGGATGGACATTTTTCAGGAAGGAACTCTTAGAGGCAGAGGAGAGGGCTGTCTCTGTGTGTTGTAAGATGAACTGGTGGGCAAAACAACTGGCCTGGCTGAACAGGGAGCTTTTGCTGAAACTTAGGAAAAAGAGGAGGGTTTACCACTTCTGGAAGAAGAAGCAGGCTACTCAAGAATACAGGGATTTAGTTAGGTCATGCAGAACATTAGGAAGGCAAAAATCCCAGCTAGAACTCAGTATGACCACTGCTGTA
>VWZY01008294.1:613400-634787 GCA_013399075.1 Chloroceryle aenea
CTTACTGGCTGAGGAAATGGTTTAGTCTGGGGAAAAGGGAAAACATCATTCTTTGTTGTTTTCGTAGTAACCCCTAACTTCTGATTTACTTCTTACCTGCTCTTGAGCACCCAGTTAACATCATCATGGAATTAGCCCCCATAATTCATGCCTAAGTGGCAACAGACAGCATGAGGTCATATGAGAAATGGCAACTTTTCCTCATTGCTTTGTACTTATCTGCATTGAATTTCACTTGCAAATTCATTCATTCATTACTCAGTTATCTGAAATCCCTCCACCATTCTTCACAGTCTGACTTAATTCTCTAACTTGAATATTGTTGTACCATCAGCTCTCTCTCTCCTGACAGCTCATGCTCTGCTTTAGGTCATTTATGAGTAGGTCATTTATGAGTAAGTTGAACATAGGCCCAAGCACATGCTCTTGTGCAACTCCTCTAGAACCACAGAATCATTAAGGTTGGAAGTGACCTTACAGGTCATCAAGTCCAACTGTCTATGTGACATTATCAGGAACATTAAACTATGTGCTGAAATGCCACATCTAGATGGTTTTTGAACACCTCCAGGGATGGTGACTCCACTAGCTCCCTGGGAAGTCCTTTCCAATGGTCATAGAAGGAGATCAGGTTCGTTAAGTAGGACCTGACCTTCATGAACTCGTGTTGGCTGGGCCTGATCCTCTGATCATCTTCAATAGGATGAGTAAGCACATACAAGATGGACCACTCCATAATCTTCCCTGGTACTAAGGTCAGGCTGACAGGCCTATAGTTCATCCTTCTGGCCCTTCTTGTAGATGGGACATCTGTTCTGAAAATGCTTATCTCTACTCTCTGTTTCCTTTACTTCAATTAATTATTTTTCAGAATTTTCCTTCTTAAACTGCTTAGTGTACTTAGCCTTTGGCAAGGGAATTTTCAAGTCCTATTCTGTCTACAGGGCCATCTTCACCTGTCTGCTCGTGATCCTTTCAGAGACATCCAAGGAAGCCTCATCCGGACAGGACTTCTTTTTACACAAGCAATTTTGACTCTTTTAAAGGATATCCTATTTCTTTACATATCAATGATTTCTCTACTAAGTGCTAATGATTTATCAAGAGCAGACTTTGCCCTCTCACACATTCACACCCTGGTCTTCTGGAGCTACACTGCTCACCTTTCTAGGCTTAAAAAATAGTATGAAGCATTAGACCTGTATTCCCCTGGATGCCTCTCAGGACCAGTTTGAAAGATTGGCTCCTTCCATTCTTCAGGTTACAAGGAATTATCAAGTAGGATGCTGTACACTATGATCAGCAATGTGGTGTTCCCATCTTTGATTTCTGTGAGGTACCACCTGGCTCCAGCAATTTGTGAATTTTCACTCGGTTTGAAACACAATCTCATCCACAATTACTTTGATTTTGGACATGCCCTTTGCATTTTTTCCTGTATGAAAATGTCCCCATTTCTTCCCAGTGAACAGCAATGCAGAGTGACTTCATTGTCTCTGAATTTTGCCTTATCACTATCTGGCCATGCAGAGTCCCTAGCAGGTTTTTTGCTCCTGACATTTTGTCGAAGCCCTAGTTTTGATTTCTTTTGCTAGTTCTTCTCAAACTCTTTTTTAGCCTTCCTAATTAGAATTTTGCTTTTAATCTGCCTAACACTATTCATTTCCTTTTATTGGTTTGGATACAATGGGCATCTTTTTGAAAACTGCCTTTTTATTGCTAGTAAACTTGCTTACTTGGCCGTTTGTGTGTGCTGGCCTCCTTTAATCCATTCTCCAGCCTTTCTCAATAGGTCATACGCAGCGGTGTTATGCTTCCAGTCTGGTGTTCTTCAGAAATTTCCATGCTGCTCGTTAAGATTTCTCTGTGCTGACCTTTCTAGCTTCCTTTTAACAAGCTTCCTCATTTTTGCATAGCTTTTCTTGAAGCTGAGGACAATGGCAGTGGCGTATTTGGGCTCCGGTGCTCCTGCAGAGCGGGTGAAGCAGAGTCCTCTGTGATCGCTGTCGCAGTGGAGCTTCCACTGGAAGGGCTGGAGTCACAAAGCTGAGGACTGCCTTGCTCTAACCAGCTGCTCTATGCAATAATTGCTGACAGAGCCCCAAAATGTCATCTCTGTTTCATGTCCAGGCATGACATTTGTCAGTCTACAGGTGGACAGTTGACATCTCCCATTGCTACTGTTTTTCCTGCCTTCCTGATCTCTTTCGGCTTATCGAATCCAATGGAATTTTGTTATCCTGGTCAGTAACATTATGTGTCATAACCATATTTTTCCTATTTAGACCTGGAATTTCAACCTTTACAAACTTTATTGCTTGTTGAATTGGTGAGTTTGTAAATTTGATTCGATGCTCACCTTTCATTAAGCCAGAGCACTGCTCTGCCTCTGGCACAGTTTATCTTTACAATATTATATCCTGGATGTAGTGTCCCAGTGATTGTCTTCCTTTCCCCAGGTTTCAGATATGTCTGTAATATCAGTGTCTTGTCTTTTGGATCAGACATTATGGTTCCTCATCTTATCTTTTAGATTTTAGTGTGCAACAACTTTGGTTCTTTTATTGACACCTTATATAAACCCCAGTATGCTTGTTTCCCTTTCCCTGATGGATTACTTGCACCTTCTGGATCATTGCTTTCTTCAGGACTTCAAGTACTTTCCCATTTTTTCTCCTCATAAGGGTATTCATGCTGAGTCTGGGCTTTCCCACACGTGTCGGCTTTCCCCAACTACCTGGGTTTTCCAGCCTGTTAAAGAATATTTTAATTTCAAAAGGGCTGTCTAGTGCCTTTATTTTGCTAAGAATGTCTGAGAATGTTTTCAATTTGCTTCAAGACCAGGGAATATCATGGAAGAGACTTAGAGATGTTGGATGTTTTCAAATCAGCTGGACTTGATGAAATTCCTGTCAGGATACTGGGAGGATTGTCTGAAGCCATGCCAGAACTATTAGCTGTTATCTTTGAGGAATCACGGAGTAAGGAGATAAATGTACTCCTGCTCTCACTATTTTTTTCAAGAATGAGGGAGGAGTGGAGGCAATCGTTGAGCCTCCAGAAGTTAACTACAAGGTGAATGGCATCAGTAGAAATCATACTAAACCAATCTAACGTGCTTCTGTGATGGACTTGTGGATAGTGAAGAGAACAGAAATATGTATCTTAAATTTAGTAAGGCTTTGACCATTGTCTCATATAAGCTTTTCAGAAGCAAGCTAAGGTAATATTGGCTGTGTACAATTTTTAGGTGACTGCAATATTAGTTGAAAAGTGCATTCAGAGAGTAGTCCTTCACTGTTAGTCTGGAAGTTTATGTTGTTTGAGATCTTTTTTGCTAACATTTGAATTAGTCAAATGGATGACAGAATAGAGAATATATTTTCATATGACATTGATCTGGGAGGATTTGAAATTACTTTAGATGACCTTGTCAAACAGGAGAAATAGGCTGGAAAATCTGGGATGCAGTTTTATTAGGAAAACAACATCTGCCTTTAGTTACCAATCATCAGCTGGAGGGCAGCACTGTAGAGGGGAATCTGGAGGCTGCAGTGTCCCCCAGGCTGAAAACTTCATGCAGTGCTGCTGCAAGACTGAGAAACCTCTCAAGGGAAAGTTGCAACAGATCAATGTGCAAATAGCATCATGCTGCCTGAACTCAGATGCTTCCCCATTTTTGGACTCATATCAGCCAGAGGACTACCTTTGCCATGGGTCAACTTTGGGATCATTGGGACTGAGGCCACTGTCCAATCCCATCCTGTGGCCTCAGGAGAGCAGATCCTCTGCTTTCATGAGAGGATTGAAACTATACTGGGAGTCTAGACAGTAACAATAATAGGGGAAACAACTTCTAAGGCACCCGTATAGTTTTACTTTCCTAAAAGCATCAGTTCTGGGATTCCAGAGCCTTAGGCTCAGCTTAAACACTAATTCAGTCTCAAGGCTAAAAGGAGCCCCTCATTTGTGGTTTTGAGTCAGCATTTGTATTCAAACTGAGAGTCATGAAAATCTTCTTTATTTTCTGCCCTTCTGTCACCACGAAATCTCAAGGCTGAGGTGGATGTCTCATGATAGAAACTGTTCCTGACACTGTTCTTTAAAGGCATCCTTTAGATCATATATCATATATCGGGTTTTGTCTGTCTCCTTCTCTGAGGAGACATCCTAGATGTGTCTCTGTCCTGCATTTGAGATGGATTCTTTTTATGATATCTATTTCCTTTCAACATCTTTACCAAAAAATGAGAGTTCTTTGTTAGGTGGTTGATCGCTGGGGTTTGAGACTTCTATTATCCTTAGCCTGTCTCTTTTCCTAGTTGGAAAAGAGATGAGGCTACTTCTGTGTCTGGAAGAGATGAACAAAAGCATAGGGCTCCTTTCTTTATCCCAGGGTGGAATGGCACATCTGAAGAAATGACTTAGGAACATACTGCTGAGCAATGAACACAAAAATACTCTTCTATCATTGCAGCTGCATAAACAGGAGAACTGGCGTATTCTTTCTTCTTTGTTCCAGAGAAGGGCAGGAGAGGACTCAGCTGGAGCATCATGTCAAGCTTCTGGTGCTTTAAGGGAGGACGTGGAACAGCTGCAGAGTCAGAGGAGAGATTTGGGGATGACCAAAATCTAGAAAACATGGCTCATGGGGAAAGGCCAAAGGAATTTGTATAGTTTCTTTTAGAAAAGAGACAATAGAAGGGGTGGCTCAGAAATGATCTTTAAATGTTTTTAAAATAGATAAGTAAAAGGGAATGGGAGTGAATCTTTTTCTGTGTCCACTATTGGTGGATTATAGTTTAAATTACAGGAGGGGAGATCCAAGTAAAACACCTGTAAATTTTCTGTGCGTTGAGGGCAGTAAATCAATAAAAGTAGTTTTATTTGGAGGTGTGGAATCTCCCTCAGTGGAGCAGGGCACAGGTATAGCTGGTTCTGATTTCAGGAAGAGGAGTGGACAAGATAACCTCTCTGGCCTCCTCTCAACACTACTTTTGTATTCATCTGTGGTGGTTATGCAACAGCAGATGAAGACAGCCCTCACTGATTCCCAAGAGGTGGTCAGATAGCAGCATCCCTCCTTCTGCAGAAGTTTCCAGGACCTTGCTTAGCTTATAAAATTGAAGTGCCATCAAGCCCAGAGTGCTCTTCATCTCAGGTGGGTGCAGCTCCCGGGTATCTCTTGGGTTTGTTTTTATCATGCTCTGTGGTTTTGAGTGAGCTACTTCTTTCACTGCCAGTACCACAGTACTTTAAAGAAACAAGAAGGAAGAGAATGGCTGGATGTCTACACAAGCCTAGGTAGCCTATTAGGACAGATAAGATTATGGACTAAAATAATCTCTGTGGTCAACAGAGAGTATATCATGATTAATGTTATATCCATCTGCCTCTGACTCCCTGGCTTTAAGAGGGGCAGCCGCCCATGGAAGTCAAAGGCAAGAGTCAAAGCTGAGTCATGCCTGAGTTCCTCTGCTGCTCCACCTTATGTGAGCTCAGTGTCTTGGGAGGCAGCTTTGGCAGCAGTTAGTGAGGACGAAAGGGTGTTCTGGGAAACACAGCATCTGCAGCCCTTCTTCTCTAACTCTTTTCTTCCTCACTTCACACCCTTACTTCTATTTTATGTACGTACTGCTGTTTGTAGTTATTTGTGTAGTTATTTTCTTGACAGTAGTCTTAGATATATGTCTGAGATGAGCAGTGTGGTATTTTTTCATGCTAAAAATAGAGGGTCATTGTCCTCCTTCCTCCAGCATTTCCCAGCAATAATTAAATGACTCTGGAACTGCTCTCTGAAATATCTTTTTTTATGGTTACATGCTCAGTCCATGACCTTGCCTGTGCACTCCCTCCCTGCAGCCTATCACTCTTCACACAATGGTAAGAGGGTCAAAACCTGATGTGAGAGAATCTGAAGATGTAGGAAGATTCAGACTGATGGATACATTGTGCTCTACCTACAAGCTCTCACATCCAGGGAGTCTAAGACAGATGTGGTGTGGGAGAGAGGTACATTCCCCTACACCAAAGGAGTTACCAGCTGAAAGGTCCTGCTGCAGCTTGGGTTGGGATGAAGTTGGAATTCCAGCCTGTGATTTGTCAAGCCCACTGTGCTTGTTTCTCTTCACCTTGTGAGAGGACAGAAGGAATCCCTGCACCTTGCAAGGGAAAATGATAATTTATTTTCTGACCTGAAGTCTGTAGAGGAAAGAAAAGAGATTCCACATCCAGGGCAATAGTGGCATCATGAGGCAGCTGCAATAGGACCCCATGAGGCACTTTTTTCCCAACAGGTCTGTGAGTTTGGATTGCTGTATTTCAGACAATCTAAGTCCACTAGCTCTTTGAAGAGCCAAAAAGGAATGGGCCTGAACCAGTGCTGTGTATAGTAAGAAAGTCATCTCTCTATTACAGCCAAGGGCACAGAGGTTAGGACCAATGTGGTTTAACTCTCATCTGCTCTGTCTCTGACCTTGTTGCCTCTTCACATCCCACCCTGCCTGTCCCTAGGTGTTGTCCTGCAGCTTCTCTTTTGAGCCAGTACTTTTCCTTCTCCCCTCCAGTGATGTTTAAGGGTGAATTTCAAGCACAGGTGGCATGAGGGATGGGAGTTTGGGGGGTGGCCACATCTCTGCCATCTGCTTGTGTTTGGCACTGAGTTCTGGCCACAGGCAAACTCTGCAGTAGGCAAGTCTTCAGTAAAGATAACATCTGGCTTTCAGATAAGCTCTGCTGAGCATGTGCAAGCACAGAGCAGTGATTTACAGCTAGGTCAGATCTGGCTGGATTTATACATGGCCAGCAAGTACACGCTGATGGCCCCAGGGATCAGCCCCCAGTAGTTTCAAGCCCCTGCATGAAGAACTGAATGGCAGTGAAACCACTCTAAGACATTTCCAGCACGGACCAACCACTGTATTTTTCACTAACCTCATTCTTGGAAATTGCTGACCAGATTTCAGTGAAACATTCCCCAAAAAATTCATCCCAAGACTGACATCAAGGACAGAAAATTTCAGCCTAGAATGATTAAAATATGACAAAATTAAAAACAACTGAAAACTGGATCTTATAATCGAAAGTGTTAGGCAATGTTAAATATAAGATTTGTTGCCATCTCCACCTATAATAAAGGGTTGGCTATTTAAATATTTAAATTTGGGGAAAACTTTCTTGCATGACTGACATGGAAAGAAAAAGCTTTTCCTTCCAAACACAGGGCATATGCCCAAGAGAGACATAGAATCATAGAATTGTCAGGGTTGGGAGGGACCTTAAAGATNTTAACCTCATGAGGTTGTCATGGGCCCACTTCTCCAGCCTGTCAAGGTCCCTCTGGATGGATCCCTCCCCTCCAGCGTGTCAACCACCCTACACAGCTTGGTGTCATCGGCAAACTTGCTGAGGGTGCACTCAGTGCCATGTCCATGTCTCTGATGGAGGTGTTAAACAAAACTGGTCCCAGTACTGATCCTTGAGGGACTCCACTTGTGACTGGCCTCCCCTTGGACACAGACTCATTGACAGCCACTCTTTGGGTGCGGCTGTCAAGCCAGTTCTTCCATCTGATAAGGAAAACCCATGGTGACTGTATATAAACTGTTACGTGATCTGAGCTATTTACATTGCTTGGAGTTCACCAGATTCAGTCCCAGGCTGAACCCACTGCTGATGGATGCATCAGTGAGAAAGATGTCAGCTTGACCCATGGTGATTTGCCATCTGTGAAAAGCAAACAAATATAACCAATGGAGTAATGAGCATTGTGGTTGTAATAGGAACTGGAGCACAGATTTAAACAGGATCTTTGTGATTGGACTCACAAGTCTTTGACTATGTTAGTGTTGAAAAGATCTGTGCAGATGTGTGCAAAAATGAAGCTTTGGCTGTTGACTGCTTGACACTCCACCTGCAAGGCTGGACCAGATGTGTGAGTATTGCCTGGGTTATTTTCTTCACTTTTCAGAAGAAGGCAGCAAGGTTCTCTGCCAAGGGTTCAGAGAGTCTTTTCAAGTCTTTTATTGTTCTCCAATGGAAGACCTTCAGAACTTTAAAACTTGTCCACTTTTTTCAGTTTGATAGCAGGGGCTCTAATAAAAGCCATTATCTTTGTGGCAGATTTTAATTTCTTTAGAGACTTCAGAGATCCACAGCTAAATCAGAAGTCTTATCTAAATCAGAAGTCTAGCTGTTATCAGAGAAAATGCTACTATGGGACAAGAAGTCAGTGATACTTTGAATTGAGTCCATTGCTGAAGGAGGAGAATACATCTAGGTGCAAAGTGGCTCTTAAAAGCCATGGCACAAAAGGAGAGATTTTTCCCCGTTTCCCCACTCCTGATCCAAAATACAGTAGTCATAGACTATTTTAAATTCATGTAAAATTATGATAACTATGAAACCATAAACTTTATGGTTTGGTGAGTTGGCTGCAATGTGGATCCCTAAAGTAGGGGAGTACTGGGAGCAGCATAATGGGAAATATGTCAGAGAATCCTGTGGGTGACTCATAGACTGAAACTAAGATCAGGCCAGACACAGGAATAAAACACAGGGAATGAAGATTTCCAACCATTAGCAGGCACTCTTGTGATGTGATCCTATCAGTTTTAAGGCCATAGTGCCTGGCAGGCTGTCAAGGACTGATTTTTCTGTTGTTGTCATTACCCACAGAGATGGATAAGTATGTCCTGAAGCTGACATCTAGCGGAGAGTGCAGGATTTCCCTTCCCTTCCCTTCCTTTCCCTTCCCTGGGATGCGTTCTGTTGTGTACAGATAGAGGTGACTTTTCAGAAGGGAGGTAAAGTTTGTCTGCTGCATGGCTTGTTCTGGGCAGGAAAGCAAACCAAGGGCACCCTAGATAAGCATGCACACCTTGTGTTGTTTGTGACAGCTGTATCCGCAGCTGGATGCCAGACGATACTTTCACAGTGATGTTGTGGATAATGAGCTCTGAAGGGTGAACTTTGAAAAGTTTCAGTAGACAACAGAATAGATGATCATGCCTGGTAGACTTTGGGCAGGGTCTCACGAATTCATCTACCAGAAGAATTGGTGTTTGCTACAGCTGCATGGATGGTGTCAGTGACCTAGGTTCTCTGATGTCAGGAATGTCAGATTTGTAGGTCACAGACCAGTCTCTTGGTCCTGAGGTTGCAGCTCTGTCCAAATTCCAGCTATTCTCTGGTCCTTCAGCTCACCCACTGCTCCAGCTGGGCTGCTTGGGCTGGGAGGGTATGGGTAAACTTTGGAAATGTCTTCACAAGTTTCTGCCTCACCCTTTGCTCCTGGTATCATATGTTTAAGGGGAAAATATTTCAATTTTCAGTTATTAAAAATTAAAACATTTAAGCTTTCATGTTCACATGGAAAAATTGAAATCATAGACCCTAAAAGCTAAAAAAAACCCCCAAAACACAAATAAACTGTCCACTGTTTACTTGTCATATCTTGCAAATTTAGTCAGCATTATAAATCTGTTGTCACCTGGCTTGTAATGCTTAGCAGGGAAACAAGAGGGTTTTGGAAACAAGAACAGAGAAGTCTCTCCAGCTCCAAGCATGGGAAAGGGAGAGGACCAGTGTTTCTCCTGGATGATGGCTGGGTGGGGAGCCAAAGGAGGAAATCTTCAAGCCCAGAAAGAGAGAGCAACCATTTAAAAAGGTTTTTTAACCTTTTAAAAATGGCAGAAGAAAAAGGGTACTTTTCATGTACTGTAGGAAGCACAAATTGTCTCTTCTGCACATGACAGTAAAGACTCAAGGCTGTGTAGCTGTGGATCCACACTGTCTGTGGATCATCTTTTTGGTGGGGTTTGTAGGACATTCAGCAGCAAGTTACCAACAGTTTAGGGGTTCACTCAAAACCCCCAAAATAGTCTTGCTTCCCTAACTGAATGCAGACCCTTCAGCCACAGCTCAAGTGCTGTGTCCCAAGCAATCATGTTGCTGACAAGGTGATGCGTATTTTTGGAAGGACGTTTTAATCATCTGGGAGCAAAACAAAGTCAGTGTTACACAAACAGGGGCAAAGTTTACTGCAGGATTGAGCTTTAATCTCTGGTGGTTGCTCATTGACTCCAGAAAAAACAGCAGCTACTGAGTGAAAAGATCTCTACGTCCTGTTTGGAGGCCAACTTGAAGGAGTAGATCTCACCTCCTGCAGCTCTCCCTGAAACCCCAAGTAAGTCTGAACTGTGGTCTGAATTGGGAATCAGTGGGTTGTGTAAAATTCCTATTTGTTCTGCCACAAGAGGACTTGGATTGTTTATTTTTTTGTGCTTGCTGGTTTTGACCTTTCTAACAGCTGGAAAAGGAGAAGTTGTGATACATGGCTCTTGGTGTATCTTGATATATGATAGGTGAAGACTTGTGCTATCAGCAGTGCTCGATGGCTTGAAGGCATGCAGAGAGGGCTCGGGATACTTTTACCACCTGCTACCTAATGCCCATCAAAGGAGACAAAACAACACTGGAAAAAATTAGTCCCATTTCTTCTCCATCTTCCAATGAATCCCTCATCTCGGGTTCTTTCCTAGAAGAGAATTCTGAGTCCTAATTTTCAAGTGTATTCACAGGCACCTTGGCCAGTGAGACCGTTTGACAGGTTGGATCTACGTCCATAACCTGGGTGTTTATCTGTGCCAGAAGTGTACACCACGGGACACATGGGACTGGCTTTGGTGAAGCTTGCAACTCCTGATAACCTGCTGTGGGTGGCCAGTCCTGAAAACCAGGATATTTACTTCTGCCTGTCCATTTTTAGAAAAACTAGGCCCAAACCACAGCTGTTTTAAAGCTTCATGTTTTCATCTACCTTGCAAAATGCCTATTTGAATCAGAGCTATGGAAGTAATTGCAACAAACAATTAGGCAAATTGATTTTCCCTGTGTTTTGTACACGTTTCCTTGCTCACGGACATGGTTTGCTAAAACATTAATTTGCATCACTTTTAATCCTGTCTGGTTCAAAAACCTCTAAGTGCAGGCATTTGCTAGGCAGCATTTATGTTGGTTTGATTAGACATCTGGGTCACACGTCACTTCTGTTCCCTAAAAGATGGAAGGTCATTTTTAGAATCATGTTTCATATTGTGGAATTTGTTTTTTGCCAGTGTTTTCTCATAGTTTGTCCAAATGTTGTATGCTCTTTTTTTTTTTTCCTTTTTTTTTTTTGCCACAATATGTATCAGTGCTTCAGTATGCAATGCAAACATCCAGAAGATATTTGTTACAAAAGACAATTTAACATCTGTAGAAAATACTTTGTTTTTCCACAGCACTGGCCTTGACAGTGACTTGCACTTGGAGTCTGGACATAGTTTTACAATGTGTTCATGCTGGAGCAGGTTAGATGTAGACTCTGTATTTACTTGCTTCCAGATTTCATGAGCATGAATTTAGCTTGAATTGGACTAATTTAGTGATGTGCTCCATAACTAATTGTTCAGTCAGGGAGCCATCCTAAGGGGGAATACAGCAAATGATGTTCTGGGACAACCTTTGAGGAGAATTAGTGGAATGAATAACCCAGCTAGTTCTAAGATGGAATTTATGACAGAACTACTCAATTGCTGTGTCTTAAAATAACAAAGGACCTAAAATGTCCTCTTCAGGCTTCTGTTTAAGATGGAATAAAGAAAAGCACAGAGGTGCAAGCTTCTTCCTACACTTCTGGCTGCATCTGCAAGCTTTCTTCATGCTAGGGGAGAGGATGAATAGCAGGATAGACTGAGACAACCTCTCATCAATGCTTCTGCAAGACAGATGGGTCCAACGTTTGCATTAAGTGACATTGGAGCCCCTGGAAGAGAGAATGATGGTTTGGGGATCTAATTTCTGCTCCATGTTGTTCTTTTCTTAAAGGTTTCTAGAACCTCCCTCAGCAATGGCTATGGTGCAGCTTTCAGACTTTGAAGCTTATGCTAAAAAGTATTTACCCAAGATTGCTTGGGATTTTTTTGCTGCTGGAGCAGATGACTGTAGCACTCGAGATGAAAACATCCTGGCATATAAAAGGTAAGGTGAGGAAATGAGAAGTGTTGTACTGGAAACTTTTAAACTATATTTTTGTGCAAGTGTTTGGACTTCACAAGGAACAATTCCTTACACATTGCCATTTCAAGGTGGTCTCCAAGCAAAATGCACTTACCTGAATGACCTATGCCAAGTGCTCTGGTGCCAGCCTGAATATGACATAGATTGTATGAGGCATAAGGGACACTGAGGGTCCAGGCAGATGGTAGGGTAGGGTAGGATGGGAAATGAGATGAGAGGCTATAACAGAATGAGATGCAATGGGGACTGTGTGCTGAACAGGAGGAAGCCTATGTGTAATTAGTACAGGATTGGGGGAACATGCTGCAGACAGTGAGGGCAGGCACAGGGTACACTGAGGACAGACACAGGGATGATGGAGTGGAATACAGTGATCTTGGACTGGGGTGCCAGTAGAAGGAATCTGTGGGATGGACAGGAGGAGAACAAGAGCCAGTGAGCTTTGGTGGAAAATGCAGAAATGATGTACTGTGGCCAGTAAGCAGGAATATGGGTTTCATGAAAAGTGGCAGTAGCTCAACCACAGGTTGGAATGACCTCTAGAAATGGACAGAAAGGACAAAGAACCTTTGTTATATGCTGTTGTCTTCATTGACTCAGATTCCTACAATGCAATTGATAAATGAAGACCTGATTTCCATGAAACTTCAGAAAAGCCACTGAACAACTACTATCCTGAAGGGTTGTTGGATTTTGTTTTGTCTTAAAGAATTCATTTCAGACCACGTATGCTGCGGGATGTATCTGTGATGGACATTAGGACTAAGCTCCTGGGGACTGAAATCAGCTTTCCTCTAGGAATCGCCCCTACTGGCTTCCACCAGCTAGCATGGCCTGATGGAGAGAAAAGCACAGCCAGAGGTACTCTTCTGCTTTGTGGCCATGTAGCAATAGGGGTTTATGGAAAAGTGTCAAGAAGCTGATAGGGTGACTTGAAGTGTGAGCAAAGTTTTCAGGTCTGAGGGGGCAAATTCCTTTCCCATTTTCTGACACCCCCTTTTGTGGATGACCAACTTGGATCTGGTGACACAAAGGGCAGGGGAAGCTGAATAGACTTTGCTCTAATTCTCCATCTGCCACTGTTAAAAGATCAGCTCTGTGGAGGCTGCTGCAAGCATAAGACAGAAACTGTGGACACATTCCTGGTGTGCACCAAGGACTGTACACGTCCTCAGTGCTGTGGCTCTGGATAGAACATAAAAGTGGTTGATGAGACTCAGCATATAAATTCCTTGTTACTCGTAAGAACAGTGTCTCCCTTGGAGAAAAGCATAACATCTCTTCCCAAATCCTGTCGTGGGTCTGGAGAGCTGACCCTTGGAAAATGTTTTCCCGTGTGTGTTTCTGTGTACACTGAGTGCATTTGACAGTGCATTCCTATAAGAACATAGTCATACATTTCCTGTTTTAAAAAACAAACAAACAACAAAACTAACTTGCAAAACAAATGCACCACTTGGTAATTACCTTTCCCTTTCCTTCTGTCTTATCCCTAGTCCTACAACAGTGGCAAATAAAGTAATTTTTAACCCCTATTTCCCAATGGGTAGATATAATGCTGTGTTTGATAGGATATAAAAGAGTTTAGGTGTTCTCTGCAACCTGTATGTAAAAAACTTCTGCACCTGGTGTCTGGCAGGGCTGCTGAAATGACCTTGATTCTATTTGCCAATACCTCCTGCAGCGGCCAGAGCGCTGAACACCTGCTACATCACCAGCACTTACTCCACCTGCACGCTGGAGGAGATCTCTGCAGCTGCCCCCGGGGGCCTCCGCTGGTTCCAGCTCTACATTCACCGCAACAGGGCGGTTTCCCAGCAGCTGGTCCAACGGGCGGAGGCCTTGGGTTTCCAGGGCCTCGTCCTCACCGCGGATCTGCCCTACACGGGCAAAAGACGCGACGATGTCCGCAATGGCTTCTGCCTTCCTCCCCACATCAGACTGAAGAACTTGGAAGGAGCCTTTGAGGTTTGTAAAATGAACCCGTCCTTTCATTAACTGCGCTGGTGTCCTTTCATTCAGTCTCCCCACATGAGATGGAAAACACTGGATAAATGCTGCTTTGGCATCTGCTGTACCCAGGGCTTATCTTCTCCCCTTCTCGTTCTGCAGCGGCCTGGCTTGACCTCCTGCCAGCCTAGGTTCTGGCTTCCAAATTCCAGTCTAGGTTCCACAGAGACATTGATCTCTATCCCAATTGTAATTATTCCCCTCTAGAGACATGGGCTTTCTGGAGCTGATGGACATGTCTGTTAGCAAGTTTAATTAACCTGTTAATTAAAGTCAGGGAAAGATTTCAAGGGACCTTTGTATTGTTACAGTTCAGATGAGGCTTCCTTCTGTCCTATGACTGTAGGGAGATGACCGTTCTGAGTATGGGCTGCCACCCAACAGCCTGGATCCTTCGGTCACTTGGAACGATATCTACTGGCTGAAGAGCCTGACTCGCCTGCCCATCATCATCAAAGGCATCTTGACGAAAGAAGATGCAGAGCTGGCAGTGAGACATGGAGTTCAGGGAATTATCGTGTCCAATCATGGTGGAAGGCAACTGGATGGAGCACCTGCCACTGTAAGTGAGAAAACAGATGCCCCATGAGAGTTTATTGCAGGCACATTTGCACTAACCTGGGTTCCTCTACGCTCATCTCTCTATATATACTCCTTGTGTGGATGTGGATGTGTGCAGATGCTCTTTAGCTTTAAACGGGTAAGATGTGTGCCTTGGCAGGGGCTACCCACTGAAGTATTTCTCAACTTCTTGGAAGTGTTCCGTAAGCAGCACTGAACCCATAACTGCAGATAAACTACCAGCCTAAGTTAGTAAAAGGTTTCTGCTGATGCCTTCATTAGCTGGCGCAGTGCATGCATACTCTTTGTGCACTGCAGCAAAAATAAAACGAAGCTCTGGAACCAAAAATGTACAAATGAGAGCATAATTATTCTCATTGTTCACATCTGCCAAAGCATGCACAAACAATGCGGCTAGATTTAGTGAGCGGTCTGCTTGCGTATTTACAGGCTCAAGTTGAAATGGGAATTTATTGTTTTTCATAGGAGCCAGAAAAAGGATAACTTATCTGGAGAAAAAATCCCTACTTTTTAATCCGTACAAAAATATTGTGGGTTGTTTGGACATATGTGTGTTTAGCTGGTTTAATTTGGCTTCTGTCAGTTTTTCCAGCTGTTGTTGTATTATAGTTCTGTGTTGCATAGTATCCTATGGACTTTCTTTCCCCTGTTTTCCTCTATAAAATAAAAATAGGTGCTGTGGAATTCTCTATTTTATATCAAGGCTGACAATAGTAAATAAAGAAAATTAAATTAATCTAAATGCTAAGGACAGAATAATGGAAATGGCATCCTCATTAAACTAGGCTTCTACCTTAAAAGTTTCTTTCCATACATGGACAATCCAGAAGATACCTAGTTCAGCTCTGCCACTCCTCTGGTACCAAGTCTGGCAGCAGGAGCTATTGCCCCTGCTCTTGCTGAGCTACTTCTGGAGGATTTCAGTCTGAAAAAATTTCAGTCTGAAAATCTGAAAAAAATCATGACCAGTGGGAAAAAAACTACTTAGGAATCTTACTTATAGCTGGTCTACTGAAAAAGAAATATGAAAAGAAGGTAAAAGAATATAAGAGAGTGCAGAAAAGAGACCTTTGGGTTTGCTGTGAAGGAGAGTTAATTGAGTCTAGTGCAATGTCCTGCCACTGGTTTTACTGCCTTTGGGACCAGAGCCAGTATCTCTGCGTGGTGCTGCCCTGCACCACCACCCTGGCACTGCACTGTGCTCTGCAGTAAAGGACTTTGGGAACCAGGAGACTTAGCCTGGAGGAAATGATACACTGACTGTAGTACATAGCAAATGAAATCCTTTGTACATGCTTTAGGGGGGTGGAGGAGGCTTTCAACAAGTGGTCACCAGGATGAGACTGAAAAGGGCCTGGAGGACAAGTCTTATNAATGTAAGTTTAGGCAATTCAGACAGTAGCATAGAGAGTTATGACCTCAGCCTTTTTTCCAAAGATTTGTATTGTTCATCATAGTCTCAAATGAAAGTAAGATATTAATGACAATTATTTGCATTGAAATTTATTATTAAAACCTTTCAGAAAGCAAGCAAAACTTTTATTTTCTTCACTTACTAGAAGTGCTGGCAGAGAATATCTGTATAAGGAAAGCACTGGGAAATGGAATTAACTATCTGGCAATCTGAACAGGGAGCTGCACTTTATTCTGCAGCTTTTGGTGCTGAGCTACTTGTGGTGCATTGTCACATTTTGAGAAGAGATGCTATTAAAGCATCGCATCCCTACCCGTGTCTCTGGAATATCTCCTCTTTCTCTTGGAATCAAAAGCTGACCTCGAGGTGAGACAGGCTGCTTCTTTACAGATTGATGCACTTGTTGAAGTTGTGGAGGCAGTACACGGCAGAGTTGAAGTTTATTTAGATGGTGGAATCCGAAAAGGAAGTGACATATTAAAAGCACTGGCACTGGGAGCAAAATGTGTCTTTATTGGAAGACCAGCTTTATGGGGTCTGGCTTATAAGGTGAGTAAGGAGCTTTGAGTTTGTACAGCTACTTCTCTTTTTCTCCAACACACTGTTGCTGTCATTTGAAAGTCAGAGACAGTTTTCACCAGTGAAGAATCTTACCCATTTATATCTTTCTTGTTTGTTTTACTGACTTTTAAGTGGAAACACCCCACAGCGAATCAAACCCAGGCATTTTCTGTGATTTAAAAATACCACTGGATTTGTGATTTCAAATATGATTTTGAAGCTGATAAAACTGTTTTGTGGGACATGTTTTCCTGATGTTGCAGTTTGGTACTAAAATACTGTGTGACTCAGGACCATCTCTGTTTTGGAAAATCAGAGATGGGTTTATTTGCCACAAAGAAGAGTCTGACAACTTTATTTGCTGTCAGCTTACTTGGAAATAATTTCTGGTTTTGATATGGCAGTTTCATAGCAGTGTTTTGAATTCTTGAGAAATACTTACAGAACTCCATCCCACTGATCTCTGAAACAGTTTGGACAAGTCTGAGCACATCTGTGTCCTCCACGTGACTGAACATGCTACTGTCTCAGTTCCAGCCTTGCTGCTGCTTAACTACAGGCATATTTCTATGATCCAGAGTCTTGAATTAGGCCTCTGATGCTAATATAATGTTGTTAAAATTAGAAGGCTAATAAAATATGATTAAAATTAAAATGTAATTATACCAGATGCTTGCCTTGCTAAATTTTTGTGGCTTAGCCTCTGGACTGGAGTTCTCAAGCTTTTCTCTAGAAGAGAAAAAACTCCTCCTTTTTATGGTCTAGAATAATCTCCTATCTTATTTTTAAATGAGACTCCTGTCCAGTGGTGTGTTGCTCTGGATCTCAATAGGCTTCAAGCAAGAAATCATCTGAATCTTCTGAGAAGCCTTGAAGAGTTGGTAGCACTGTTTCTGTTGCCAGTAAACAGAAAAAAGGGCCTAACATGAAAAGCATGTTGCTGTGAGCTGTCTGCATTTTTGCCATGATGCAAACAGAAAAGAGATGGGATTTTTTGAGTACAGCTGTGCTCTGGAGTTGCATTCCACAGACTATTCCTAATGACGTGTAGCAGCAGCTTTGCCCTAGTGTACAAGAGAGGAAAGACATCAACAAACACTGGCATTGGCTGCACCCAAAATGTTCTTCCTTGCAAAAGATAAAAATAAAAATTAAGAGAGGAAAAAAAGAGAAAAGAAAAAAATCTGCCAATATTTTACAGTAAAATCAAAATCATATGTGTATTTTACTGGATTTTGAGCTTCTTGGTGTCACTTGCTTGGAGCAAAATGCACAGTGTACTATTTTTAAAGGTTCAGTCTGGTACCTGAGTAAATGAAAGTTTTTAAAGCTGTACCATATATGAAACTCCCATTACTTCATAAAGTGATATCAGCTTTGTAAGGCTTGACATTTTAAAACAAGCCCATTGATGGAGGTTAAATGAAAGCTAAGAAAAAATAAAAGAAAAGCACAAACCAACAACCAGCTAGAACACGTCAGAAGTGAAAACCAGCTTTGCTTTCTTCCCTGGTTCGGATGTGCCACAAAAGGAAAGCCATCTAAATTAATCTGTGATGAACTAAGAACACCCATCATATCTTTTTAACCATTCATCTGCACAAGAGACTGGAATTGGCAGGGACTTAAGGGGCTGCCCCAGCTCTCACAGTGCAAGCATCCTGCAGCATTGCTCTGTGGCAGTTCCCCTTTCACCCTGAGAGCTTGCTTTGTTGGAGCAGGGTGAAGAAGGGCTCCAGGAGGTTTTGAGGATTCTGCAGGATGAGTTTCGCTTGTCGATGGCCTTAGCTGGTAAGTGTTTTGCAGGCTGTTTGTAGTTGCAGTTTTCTGACCCAATTAAAGAGGTGCAAAACTGCTAAGTAGAGATGAGCAAAACTTGGAATTTCTGTTCTGGGAATTACATTTGATTTGCAATATTTAATTTAATGTTTACCAGGCTAAAATGCACCAATGTTTTTCTGCTGCATGCAAAGTTCAGAAAAGTGTATACAGAATTTTTCTCAGTGTCCTAGAGGAAACAGTCTTTCAGTGCAGGTTCAAATCTCTGCATATCAAGTGCTTTTAAAGCCTCCATGTCTCCTCCAAACTTTTACTGTTGCTCCTTGTTCTGCATTTGTCACTTGTGGTCCTACCTGTACCTGCCATCTTTGGCTCCCTCACAGAGCAGCAAATTTGTGCAGCTCAGTGCCAACTCCAGTTTGAACATTTAAACGTGCAGGTCCAGTACAGAAGTATTCAGACATCAGCAAATGGTCTTAACCCACTTCAAACTTGGTTTTAAAGATTTTCATGCTCTAGCAACCATGAGCTCAATCAGATAGCAACACTGACTGGGAGTCTGGAACTGAAATCCCATTAGGCATTACTTGTGGGGTTACTTTTTCAACTCATAAAGATTCCTACAGGTTTGTGGGTTTGTGGGTTTTTTTTGATTGTTTGTTTGCTAGGGTTTTGTGGTTTTATTTGTTTGTTTGTGGTTGGTTTTTTTTTTTTATATCAGGAGGCTCTCCCACTTCTTTACATGAAAAAGGGCACTGAACTTCAAAAGAGTAGCAGGTTGGGATGTTTTTGTCAGGGCTGTTAAATTCCACACAGATATGACCACAAGAAATGACACTACAAATCTCCACCTCCAGTCACTGACATGAGGCAATCCCTGTGTCTTCACTATCTACCATTCACTCCTGGCTGGATCAGAAGGCTCCCTGCTCAGCTTGTATAAGTATCTCTTTTATTCCTGTTTCTGACTCTTCTTGTGTGGGAAGCCCTGTGCCTAACCTCAGGGATGAAGATGTCACCAGGGCTCCTGGGAGTGAGCTTCTGAAGTACCAACCTATCCTCACATGACTCATGCGGGACTAGGATGTGATGTCTTCCCAGTTTCATCCACAGACCTTCCTCTCTCACCAACGTGTTTCATTTCTCTATTTATTTCAGGCTGTGCCAGCGTCTCAGAGATTGGCCAACACCTAGTTCAGTTCTCAAAGCTGTGAACAGCCTCCTGCAACACTCAGCAAAGAGAGACAGCTCGCTCTGAGATCCCAAACCAGACTGAAGAGAGAAAAAGGAGCTGCAAACGTTGCATGTGCAATAAGTGCCTGATAAGGTCTTCAGGAATTTTGTGAGGAGATTAGGAAAGGCTCTGTGTTAGCAAAGTCCATTTTCTGCTATTGTTGAGACCTTTTGTTGAGTTGTTTAATACTTCAGGTAACTGTTACTTGCTTAAATACATTTACCTGAAACAGGCCATTCCCTGGCATTACTCCCTGTCCTTATCCCAAGCTCTGTTACACTGGGCAGACAGACAGGGGGGGTCTTGTCCACTGATTCTAAATGCAGAGAAATTAAATCACTAGTAACCAAAGCAACACTCTGTGCTCCCCAAAGAGAGCACCTCTTTCTTCACTACACAGTTCACGGCAAACTCATTCGAGCAGTGGTCAGGATCTATTCATGCTCAGAGCACAAGCACAGGTTTGTGGGAGTGTGTAAATAACTCACACGGTGTCCTGGTCTCTGCCCACAGGTGAATGCAGCCAGTGCAGGCTGAGGGGGCAGACAGGAGCTGCTGGCACCAGCTGAGCAGCACATACCCTTTGAAATGTGTGCTCATCCCTTCCCTGACCATGTTTCTTCCTGAGATGTTGGTCTTGCCTCCCCTTGAGGAAGCATACCCTTGGCTGTGCTGTGTACCTTAATAACCTTAATTGTCCTTAATAATAACTAGAACCTGGCTTGCTTTTCCATTCTCCTCTCCTCCCATTCCCTCCTCTCCCCTTCCCTCGTGCTGTTTCTCTCAGCAGCCTGTGCTTCTTGATGCTGGGAAGCATCTTGTTGTTACATTTGGGAAGGGAATCTTTCAAGGCCATCTTAAGACTCAGAGGTATCTGCTGGAGCTGAAACTATTATGATGGAAATTGTCAGTCTGCTGAGCTGACTTCTGGTGGTGGCTTTATTTACACCATCGTTGAGTACCATGAGATCAAAATCTGACTTCAGGGAAAGGCAATGCCACACCATGAAAATAAGCACAATGGTTTATTTTGTGATCACCTTCTCTGTTTTCCATGGAGGCCAGATGGAGCTGAAGGACATGTGAATGCTACTGAAGGTAGCCAGACAACTTGCAGCCTATGATCAAGCTGTTCTATAGGCTTGTTGTATAAGACAGCACAAACATCTTAAACCAGAAATGGTTGAAGAGGCCACTACAAATTCTCTTCTGTGATGTGGATGCCTAGTGCAGTACAGCTGGAGCCAGATTTGAAGAGGGACAGAGCATTTTCAAGTGAAAGGAAGGGGAATGAAATCTGGAATGAGCAGCATCACAGAGGTGAAATATCTTGTTTTCCAATATTGTATCTTGCCCTTTACACTGACACATGGAATAGGCTGCCCAGAGAGGTGGTGAAGGCCCCATCCCTGGAGACATTCAAGGCCAGGCTTGATGAGGCTCTGAGCGACCTAACCTAGTTGGAGATGTCCCTGCTTATTGCTTGGACTAGATGATCTTTGGAGGTCCCTTCCAACCCAATACTTTCTGTGATTCTATGATATTTTTCTACTTGATTTTTCAAATGATACAATGGTACAGAATATCCTCCTAGCCCCTTCTCCTCCTTCAGATCAGCATGCATTTCAAGACTGAGGCAATGCCTGTTTGCTTGCACAGTCCTGCATGCCCTCAGGAGTAAGGAGAAGAGAAAATTTTGCCAGTCAGGTTTGTGTGAGCATCATGCCACAGGGATCAGTACCCACAG
>VWZY01008295.1:7709-21278 GCA_013399075.1 Chloroceryle aenea
AAAAAGGAGGAATGGCACTTCCTTCAGTCCTGTGAAGCAGAATAAGTACAGATATTTAGGCCATGCTTTAGTCTGACTTAGTTCAATGTGGACAGAATTACCTGCACTGACTTGTTGTCTTTGGAGTAAAAGCAAAAAAAATCAGGGGCAGCAGCTGAGCCTGGCCAGTGCCTGCACTGAGCTTCAACAGTAGCTTCAATGAAAGTCTCTGACTGGTTTGCATAGTGAAATGATAATTTTTAGTTTCTGCTAATTTTCTTTTCACCTACCTATTGAGTTACCCCTCAGGTTCCCTTCTGAGAGAGGAATTGGAAGGATTTTTTCTTAAGTCAGAGGGCCTGGAGAGTTTGTTGGCAGGGGGGAGATTAAAATAATGTCACCTTTTACTGAGAGACAGTCACTGCTGACAATTTAGAAATATCTGGAAATGATTCACTCTTCTTTTTCATTTCCCCCCTAGGGCGCTGTGCACTTGTGTCCCTTGGATACATTTGTAAAGCTTGTTGTCTTTTGTTATTGGTTCCCATTCTTTATATTTCCCCTTCAGGGAAGAAACCTTCTCTTCAAGTGAAGAGTCGGTCTTAAAATGACAGAAACAAAAAGCAGGTGGACTACGTATTTTAGATAAAAGGATATATTCTTGAAAGTAATTTGGTTTGTCTGTATCTGTTGCTCATGTCAGGACCTATTTACTTCACCTGCAGGAGTAATCTGATTTCCGTTATTTCTATACTTTGGGCTGAATTTCTGTCAAAAGACAAAAGCACGTATCTGTCTACAATACCTCAAATATATGACCTGATGACTTGTTCCAAATACTGTTTTTGTCACAGAGAAACACATTTTTGTGATGTTTTCTTTAGTTGTGTGTGCACAGCACTTACTCTGTGCACATAATTTCCTGCTTCTCGTGATTCTGGAGAGTGCAGACAAATTACCTGCTTTTCATCTTTCTGCTGGGGTTGGGGGGAAAATTACTTGAGAAACAAAACAAAACAAAACAAACCCAAACCCCAGATTAGTAAGAGTGTTTGCGTAATAGAGATGGAATGCGAGACAAAGATAACAATTTCAGGAAGGAAGACTTTGAAAGATCAGAGTGGAAAAGAGAAAAGTTATGCCTTCTTTTACATTTATCTTTAAACTTCCTTCCCTACTTTATAAAATTATTTTGGTTTTCTTTAATAAAATGTATTACTTATTAAATATACTATTGTTACTATTAACCTTCTGATGGATGAACAAGTCTTAAAGAAGAATTAATTTGGATGGAGAAGGAAGGGAACATATTAATCTGGTTTTTCCTTTCTTTTGAAGCAATGTTAGGAAGTAATGTTCCAGTAAATTAGAAAAGTGTGTAAATATGGCATAGGATCTAGTTCCTCTACCTTGATACAAACAGGACTAGCCTTCTTATCAGACACGATTATATAAGGAATTTCATGATAAAGTAGAGCAGAAACTCCCTGAATGATGGCCAAATGAATATGTGGAAACTTTAATTTTACTTTGTCCATTTAAGGGAATGCCAGACCTTGAATATGACATTCTTAAACTAAAAGTTTCAGAACATTAAAGAATTTTCAGATCTGCCTAAACATGCACCCCCTACCCCTCCACTCCTCACCCCCGACAACGCTTTCAGCATTTCAGACGATTTACTCACAGTGGTTGTCCAGGAGAGAGAGAGGGGTAGAGAGAGAGAGAGAGCAATCTCCTTTTTTGTCATTCCTGTGGGTAGAAAATGTCTTCATTGAAGTCTGGCCAGAAAATCTGAGAAGTCTGATATGCTGAAGTGTACATGTTAAGTCTGATGGGGCTTAATACTGTCATAAGAAGGAACTAGTAGTGGACACTTTAAACTGGAGAAAATTGAACCTGAGGTCCAGTATCTGTTTCCTACCCACAAGGCTGCAGTTGTAGCCTGAGATGTTGTGCTGTCAGTTGAAGCTGATTCATCTGTACTGCCAAGAATGGAGATGTCATGGGGTAAAAAGGCAAGTAGGTGAAAGACATCCTAGTCTAGTAGTTGGAGTATCCTGTTAAGGAATACAATGAAAATGCCATGACTAGGATTATGAATGTGTTTCTTTTAGACCATCACTGAATAAAATCAAAACCAATTCTGGAAGTAGGGCCTACAACCTCAACCTTTTGATGAAGCTACATCTGAAGGTAGCATATGAATAAGACAATGATTTCCATCGCTGTTGTTTTCTTAACAGCTATGTTACTTGAAAAATAAATATTATAAACATATATAAATATACTTATAAACATGCATGAATATAAAAGTAGTAATTTTCTAACAAGTATCAGCTGTTAAACCATTTAGTCTTCATTGTTTAAAACAGGAGACAATCTAATTTCTCCATGCTTTATATTGCTGCAACTACTCCATTTTCTTGATAAAACACTTGCCAGAAACCTGTGGTTTGCTTATATCTCAAAACTATGTTGCCAGTTACTTGTATTATTCAGTGATGTTTCATTTTGACTGTCAAATTCCTGCATCTCTTCTGTTATTCATTTTTACTAAAAGAAATCCTCAACCCCCCTCCAAAGTTGCTTAGAATCACTTGCTTGAATTATTAAGAAATGCAGTTCCACAATATCAGAAGAATTCTGCCAGTTCCCGAGTTCACTTTCTTCAAATCCTTTGTCCTGAAGTTCCTTTAATGACATTCCCAGAATGTTATGCATGGTTCTTTATTAATTATGAAAGGTGTTAACTTAATGACTGCACTAAAATTTGTTTTTCTCACGATAGATTGAAGGAAATATCGTTGCTATATTTAACACTGATCTCCTACTAGTAGTGTACATGTAACCTGTTCATGATTGATTCTTTAAAGCCTAGCCAAATGCTAGGGATGGGGGTTTGGTGTTTTTTTTTTTAAGTTTTTTTTTTTTTTCAACATGTTAATGCAGATCTGATTTGATTACAACATACTACATCTTTAATTTAATAAATGTTTTTAGACATTTAAGGTTTAATAGTAATTGCATTAAGAATGAAAAATATCTCTGACTGTAGGGTGTCCAACATACATAAATTTAAGGCTGATATGGCTCATTGGGATTTTTATTATTAATGGGTTTTGCATTGTAATAATCTGAATAATACTACATTGGAAGTAACCTTTATGCTTGATGGATAGGTTATCCCCGTGTCAGGAAGTAAATGGGAATATTCCAGTGTTAGCTTCAGATATGTTTTCCTGGTATCATCAAGAACATATCTGGAGAAAAATCTTGTGTTTGTATAAAGATGGTAAGTGGAGCAGTTCATATTCTTAGTTATGTTGTGCCCTCTGGCAAGCCTGCCAGGAGAGTGCTGTGCTTGTTTTGTGAAGAGAAACCTCCTCCACATTCCAGCTTGAGCATATCTATTGTTTTCAGACATAAACAGATGTGTTCCTTACCTAAGGGAAGCTCTCAAAAATATGGAAGTAAAACAGAAGAAACTGATGTGAAACCACAACAGTATTTGACCTGTCTGCATTCATTAATAATACAAATTTTAGCCAAAGGCATAGGTCTGTTGCATTCAGTTTTATTTCTTTGCTTGGTTTCTGCCCTGCAGTATGTAAGAATATTAAAAGATATTGGTATTAACTTCATGCTTTTAATTTTAATTAGGATTTTGTTAAATACATGCAGGCTTATTATGTCACTCCTAATCATTAAATGCAGGATATTTGCTTAACAAGAGCTAGGGAAAGGAGAGTAAACATATTCTTCATTCTGTCAAACCACTGTGTATTCCACACAGTGGCTAAGATCTCAAAACTTGTGATGAGACCAAACTATAGATCCAGAACAGGGTGGTTTTTTTCTAATAATTCTGGTAGGGTGGATGTATTTTATTTGCATGCACTTCTGCTTATTACTAACAAAATATATGTATTTGGCAACACTTGCATTTCTTTAAATTTCTATAAATTTATTTTCTGCAACATGCTGGCCTGTCTTTTCTAACACCAAAACAATGTCTGTAGAACATTCAGTCATGTTAGGCTTTAGCTGTCTGTGGGAGGTAAAATGATAACCAGCAAGTGGGGCAGGTTTACAAGTGTTTCATGAAGGCAAGCCATGTCAAACGTCTGTAGCTACTGTGTGTGCACCTTCTCCCTTGAGTGTTACATCTCTCTTCTCTGTCTCATCACTCATCTGTTCCACGGTAACAAAACAGACTATATGATGATATTAAAATATGCTAATATTGAGTCACTACTGAGAAAAAGTACTATGTGTTGGAGAAGGACAGCAGGATGAGCTTATCAGCAAAGGGGAAGGCAGGGAACTGATAAACACAACACAAGTGCAGAGGAAAAGGAGAAATACTGGATTGCAGTGCAGTACCCTCAGCACAGCATTACAGTGGAGCCTGGTCTAGGAATACTGGGAATTCAGCACAACACAGCACCGACTGGCCAATCCAGCACCTCTCTCAAGCACATTATGCTGTGCTGAAGCTGGTGCTGCCTTTGCTATCTGTGTCATATTGCAGAGCAGATGCAGCTAGCCCAGATTAGAGACCTCCCTGCAAGGTTACATACAGTTGCAGAATTAGCAGCTTGGATGTAACAAACCTTATTTAAAAGCAAAGATGCCCAGAAACTCAGATTTTTCAATTATTATTTTTTAATCCACAGATACCAGATGGTCAGAATAGAAGCTGGTTGTGACTCCCCAGTCCTAGAATGATGAAACTGTAGTGCTCTAAGAAGGAAAGAATAAGAACCTAGAAACTGATATAGTAAAAAGTGATAGAAGGATTCAAGAAACAGAAGTGAACTTTATTTTTAAATCTTGTAAATTTCAAAGTATTCCATTTTAGAATTTAAGTGCAAGTGGCATCTTGCTTCCATAAAACTCGGCGAGACATTTAAAATACTCATTCATAAGTAAACTGTAAAGTTTAATTTTTTCATAGAGCAAAAAGGATTTCCTGTAGAAATTCTTAAGAATTATAGTTATGATGATAAAATGCTATCTTTGTTCTTTATTTGTTATTTCTGAATGTGCATCATATTAAAACCTTGGTTTCCATGCTACTGCAATGTGATTCATATCTTGTGGTTAAAAAGACTGGCTTTTGTTTCCAAAATTTCTTCTGTGAGAAAATGTCTGATGAAATGTAGATAGTTTGTGGTGTGTGGATGAAATATGTATTCTTTATAATTTCCTCCAGTAAGAATAGACTCAATACAAGACCTGTGACAACACTATTCACACAGCTACAGTCAACTTGGCACATCACCCACCACTTATATGATAAAAATAATTTTCTATTTAGAGAGAAAGGTTTCATGTAATATTTGCACGTGTATGATTTGCATAATTTCCAGGTTGTAGATGTATACTTTACTCTTGTTGCAGGGCAGACTATTTCTATCACTTAAAATTATATAGTCAAAAATTATTATTCCATAAAATACATTTTCTATTTCTATTATACACAGAATAAAGTCTCCTTAGAATATCAAGAAACAGTTGTTCAACTGGAAATCCATTTTTAAGTCCAAAGAGCAGAGGGTTTTTCTCACTCAGTTGCAGTCTATCATGGGAACTGTCTAATATGTTACAATGTGAGTGTTCATTGTCAGGAGCTACCTATTGCTGGTGGCATCTCCCAAGCTTCCAAATTGTGTTCATTTGTCTAGACCAGAAATCAACACTTTTGCACCCCTATGCTTCTCTACCTCCTTTTGCAACTGAGGACAACTCCAAGAAGGAGTTCTCCTCATGTGCTATTACATGCTCCATGATGTCTACCAAGTAACCACCTTACCCACCTCAATACTTGATGGGTTGAGCAATTCTCTTAGATAAGAAATGCAACATCTTTCACATCAAATTGGAGCCACACCTCTTATCTCCAACCTCAAAGCAGCCCAGGCCTGCACCACTTGCAGACTGCCTAGAAGTGCACCTGTGCTTTCTAGAGAGAGACAGAACCAGCTCTTCCTTGCTCTGTACATATATAAAAATGAATTGCTTCCTTTGCAACCAGTAGAATTAGTACCACAGTTCAACACTATCTTTCTGGAGAAATGGTATTATTCACACTACAGAGTGATGGATTTAGGTGGGTTTCCTGGCAATGCTCTGTGGCTGTCATTGCGTACTGTAACATGGAAGGGAACTGGAACTCCACAAAGTTTTGGTGTGAGAGTTTTCATAGAATCATAGAATTATTTAGGTAGAAAAAGACCTTTAAGATCATTGAGTTTAACTGTAACATGTCCTTAAAAACCCTAGTATTCTATGATGGACAGGAAGCTTGTGAGGATTTTTAAATTTGGGCTGCCTTAACTTGGTCAGTGTACACATGCATATCTTCAGCAACTTCAAAATGTCTGTATTTAGTGCAAACATAGGTTAATGAAATCATTAATAGACTGTGGTATTTTTTAGAGTTGTGTGAGGAAGAATTTTTAAAAGACAAAACCTGTAGCTTCCTTTTGTGTCACAGTATTTGATATCATCAGCTGCTCAAGCAGCTTCTATTACTTTTTCAGTTAAGGGCTTTACCAGGCTTTTGGGTGAATCAGAAATACACTCCCATGTTCAGTGCATAAGCAGAGCAGCACTCCACTGACAGACCTACAGATAAAACTGTCCCTCCAATGTTTTTTTCTGCTGTCGTGTCAGCAGGCAGTTGTGGATGAACAGGGAAGATTAAGCTATCCATTCACCCACAGAAAGTGCCAACACATATAGGAGCTTGTGTTGCTGTTTTCTGTGTAACACCTGTTTCGCAGAGAAAGATGAGCCTCCAGATTACACCATGGTCAACGGGTACTGGAGTGCACTCGTCCTGATAGAAATCCTGATTGCAGTGATGTTGTTTGTTACTCTGGCAAAAGCTAGAAAATTTTTACAGATGCCATGACTATAGTACTTCTTACCAATGGATATCTTCTTTGATGTACAGTCTTTGGGGGCATACATTGCTTCCTCTAAATTATTGATACCTAATTTTAAATGTACATGTATAAATGGATTGTCTGGTTATTGCATGGGAGGGTAGAAAGCCTCATGAGATACTTGAAGATTATAATTTCTTCCAGTGACACTTGAATGTTGTGGTTTTGATGATATTTTTAATTGCATTATGGAAAACACCAGGTATGAAGACTGGTAATAAGGGGAGGAAGTGGTTTGCTTCTCTGAAGTGGTTATAGTCTACAGGAGTCTGTCAGAGTTTTCTGGTATTAGATATGTTTACTGGCTGTAGCTACTCAGGGTGTTAAATAGCTATTAAGCTATCTAGTTCACTTATTTAATCAAAGGGCACATAATGATGAAGAAATATGCTTCTTGCACAGTGAAAGTGTAAAGAAAGACAGGAAAAGTGAAAAAATGTATTTAAAGACCATTATATTTCTGCTACAATTTTTTCATTAGAAAACCAGCTGGCACATACTTAACCATTTCCATCTCTAAGGGTAAAATGCCTCTTTGCAGCCCTGAACAAAGACAATAACAATATGAGCTATTTACAGGAGACAGGGGTAGTCCCAATCAGTAACAGTCTGTACTGTAAATATCAGCTCCTCTGCTGTGCTCTATGCATTTTCTAAGTTTAAAAAAATACAAAGAAATACAGAAATATCATAGATCCTTTTCACAACTGCCTGCAAGAAGCATCAGATGCACATGCTCTCCCTACTTCATGTACCATATAAAATACAATTGAAAAGGAATGTTTTCCCCAACATGATGTTAATTTTTTGCAACACTGGAAAAAAGCTGTCCTTCTTTCACATGAAAAAAAGAGGCAAATAGACTGGCTGAAAATAGCCTTTACTCATATTTAAATAAGTTTTTTAAAACAATGGTACACATAGATGTAACATATAGTATGCTCATTTGTTCACAGGAAACCTTGACTTCATTTCTTAATTACTGAACTCAAACTGCATTCTAGCTTTAGATAATAGGGGAAATAAAAAATATCCTCATATATCCTGGATGGTGCTTTAAAGCATGTGAAAATGTATTCCCACAGTTAAGTAGTTAATGTAACAGATGTCTTACCTTCTTCTGGACTGATTTTTTCCTTTGATTGTTTCCTACTACTGAAAAGTAGAAATATCTAATATATTTGGTGAGCAATGTGGTATCAAAGACAATGTATTCAGCTATGATCTTAAAGAAACATCATTTCATCATTAGTTACAACTACCCAGTGGTGTTTTGCCATGATTTTCTCTATTTTTCTTTGGATTTCTTTCTTTTTTACAGTTCAAAGGGGATTCACTTTTGCACAGTGTGTAGGAGCATCATGTATGTATTCTTGATATTAGACTGCACTAAAAGAATGCTTTTGGTTTGAGATGTTTGAAGAAAGCAGTCATGGAGTGAAAGTGGGAGTTTCTCTGTTCTCTCAGATTTTAATAAGCTGAGCTAAACTTTTACAATCATATATTCCTGTTCCTCAATGGTATTGCTTTTGCATGGTAGTGATCAGATGCTGTTAAGAGGGAGCTCCCCCTGAATAAGGAATTGAACAGTATGATCAGCAGAACATATGCTGTCTCTATATGCAACTCTGACCTCATTCAAAGCCCTTTAAGGAACTTATGGCATTGGTGACATTTTGAGGACATGAGGTGACATGTTTCCTTTATTGTCTTTCATTTTTGTACACATGATAGCTAACAGTCTGGATATCTAATTTTAATAGACATGAGGGAAGTTGTGAAGGAAAATTATTAATTTAGTTGCTCTGTGTGGGTGTGTGAGCCTATGGATTTATAAAGCCACAGGAGTACAGAAGGATACAGTGGGAGAAGAAATTACACTGAAGATTTTGTCAGCTTCAGAAGCAACGGGTGTAGTTTCAGATCTGTATTTCTCTGTTTGGCTGTATCAGGAAGAACTTGGTACTAGAATGAAAACATATTTTCAGTCGTGGTTGGATTTCTGTTATTTTATCTGATTAACGAATATAGTAACATCTTCTCTATCAAGTGGTTTAACATCTCTGTGGCATAAATGTCAAGAAATGGCAGAAATTTTCACTTCTGAGCTGATATGCTTGAGTATTTAAGTCTGCCAAAAATGGTAAGGGTACAACCCCTGTTTAAATTAGATGGATGAACGGATCAGGAGAGTAAGCCTTAAAGCATTACTAGGCTGCTTTGGTCTGAAATACAACCAGGCAAATGCACACTGTGCAATAGCAGGGGTTGTATAAAAGGGAAAGGTGTGGGGGCTTGTCAGTTGTCCTTTCAGAGACTTTTTAGAGCCTACCAAGAATGCCAAATTGAAACGCCAATGCCAAAACAGAAACACTTTGCTGTAGTACAGCAGACCAGTGTCAACATGGCTGCACTGAAGGCAAATGTGCCATGAAAGACTAATATTTTCTACTCACTATATATCCACTCAAGTATAAATTTTAAATTAACAGCAATAATCACTCTGCCTCCCTTCCCTTCCTGGACACTGCAGCATGTTTTTATAGGCATAGTTTTAAAGAAGGAAATTTTAGAGACTAATGCCTTTTTTGCCAAGTCTGCCTAAACTGGGAGTAATGGGAACTATTCCTGATCTCTGTCTCTGTGAAGAGGTGAGGGAAAAATTCCCTCACTACTGAGGTAGGCTGATGATTTACGAAGCAGGCTCTGAAGTTCTCCCTCATGAAGCCGATGTAGTCCCCAGCAGAGGGAGCTTGCCTGGGTGCTAGGGGAGATAAACCAGGTTCCTGGACTATGAAGGATACTGCCTGCAGGAAACATCTCACAAACATCAGCTAAGGGTAGATTCTTCTCTATGAGGTGTAAACAGCCTCTTAACTTTCAATGGGAACTGCACTGGCTTTTGGTGCAAGCTAAATCTGACAACTTGAAAGTAGCAGAAAGCTTTGCTCTCTGAATCCTTTGGCTTGTCTCTTACACTGTAATGTCCCAAAGCAAAATTCAGTCTTTCCTTGCAACTAATAAACGTTTAGATTTCAAAGGTAGCATAGAGGCCCTTCAAACTATATAGAAGCTGTGGATTTGGAGAATGGCTGAAGAAGACTGTCTCCCCACACTCACCTTTTGTTTTGATTTTACTTTTTTTTGTATAGGTGAAGCCACCAACTTGTTGTCTGACAAAACAGAAGTATCACCTACTCTTTTTGGCAGATACATGGACTTCTGAGATAAAAATTACCAACTATTCAGTACAAACATGCAGGGGAATGTAAATGTGCTAATGTTACTGCCTGCTGATGAATGTAGTAGGCTTTCCATGAGAAGCTGACCAGACAAATAAGTCATGAGTGGCAAATACAAAAATCAGAGGCTAAGCTAAAGAAACAACTAGAAGGCAAGAAAGTAGGGAACTTGCTCTTGCTAAATGCCAAGGGAGCCTTGTAGTTTAATTTTATAGGCCATAATTACATATATATCACCCTGTGCAATGTGGTGGGGAAAGAAAAACCAAAACCAGTGTGGCCACAGGATTTACAAAAGGGAATTGTGGAGCTAGTCTGGTGCCTCAGGTCACGGGTTCTCTAACAGAGACTTAGGAGCTCACAATTATAAATCAGGCCAGGCTCTGTAAATTTTCAATGTCTGCAGTTAAGGAAAACAAAAGGTCATGTTTTCATTTTACAATTTGTGCCTTGCAATATGACATTGCTGATGATACTTAAGTAATGTTAGAATAATCATGCTCAGATTTGGCTCAAGACTTCTTTTGTATTTGTATACATTTAGAGCCATCCATGTCTAGAGTCTGTTAATTACAGCTTTTGAATCTGGTATCCTCAGCATTGAATACATCCTTTTATTTAAAGTGATAGGAGGAATATAATAAACAAAGAGAGGAAAATAATCAAACACAACTGTCTCTAAGGTGATCCACATCAGTTATATTAGATACCCAATCGAAAAAAAAACAAACAAAAAAAAACCCAAACCAAAAAACAAATAAACAAAAAAACAGACAAAACTGAAACTAACCAACCAAACCAACCAACCAACCAAAACCCACAAAAAAATATGCACACTTAGAAAAGAGTGATTCTTTTATGGCTGTGAAAACCAAATGCATTCTACTTCTTATTGGAAAGTTTAATCAAATTACATCATGTTGCTGCCTTAATCCCATTAGGGCTAAAAGAATGTTAGTTTATTCACAGACTTCTTTCATCTAACACTAGACAAAGCCCTGTAATAAATAATTATCCAGAGTCACTTTAATATTGTATATCCCAGTTCCATGTTTCTCACTTGCACTGAAAATAGCTCATTTAAGAACTGACAGGATAACATTCATATTTCTAGCAAATTAAAAATAACTTTTTTCTACTTGTCATATAATTAATAATATATTAATAATCTCAGTTGTTTCTTTACTGAGAGAGATGTGTTTTAGCTTATCTGCACACTAAGACATTTGAAAATGATACATAGTTCTGTTCAGTCATATTCCTAGCAATGCCTCTTTTGTGGTTTGCCCTTTTCCCAGGAGCCTCATATTTTAGCTTTTCCATATTGTTATTAACACAGAATCTTTCTCAGTCCCCAGAAGACTTGGTTTTAAGCCACTTGTTTCCAGTTTGTTTCAAATCTTTGCCGACAATATCATTCTGTGCCATACAGAGCAGCTATTCACCAGATGCCAGATGCATGAAGTGCTCTTCAGTTGGCTCCTTTCCTCAAAATTACTGATTTCTATGCCAAACAAATTTCTAATTTTTGGATTTCATTGCTGCTGATTGTGTTGTTTCCTCAGGGCAGTTGTTACTGGAAACAGTCCCAGATGTCAGTGACTACTGTCACAAAACTTTTTCAAAAGTCTCGATATATTCTCTTTCTGATGTGTTTTTCCTGAAACTTCTAATGGTAAGCAACCAAACCTCAGCAGCAGGAGAAACTTGTAGAACCCAAATGTTTTTGGATACTAGATAATATTCTTTTAGAAATATTTTTTTTCAGACATTATTTAAATATGTATGACAATGTAGGTTTAGTCCATGGCAATTAATCTTGCTTGCCTACCCTATTAGACCTCTTGGCATTTTTTCACAGAGATGAAAACATGCATCAAACTACATCCGAGTTGCAAATCTGCTTCATAGCTGAAACAATTTACAGCTGAGAGCTGGAAGTCTATCCCAAGTTTTATGAATTGTAGAACTGAAATGTATGAAGACAGGACTGCTTAGTGTAAAATGCTACACACTATTGAGGATAGAGGACAAGCTTTATAGTGTAGGAAAAGATACCAATATTGTTATTATTTGTATATACTTATTACTATACTGCCTTCAATTCCATGATCACATGCTATCATATTCTATATCATTCTATGTTTATGCTGACCTCACAAGAATTACATAAAAAGGAAGATATAAGGTAAATCCTAAAATTGCTTGCCTTACAGTAAGCTAAAATTTATTATATGTTCATATGTAATAATAGTAGATATGACAGAAGTATCTTTGGTATAGTAGTATGTAGTTTATAAAACTACATTCAAGCAGTGTGTTAATACTGTTTATCCATTGCCTAGGATTCATCTTCTCCCTCATTCTTCTTTAGGCCTATCAAAAGCCTCTTTTTCTAACTACCTCTAACCCTACAGCAGATGTTTTGTTGATCCATTTCTCAGAGAAAGAAGAGAACATAAAAGTAACTACTCCCCAGGAGCACAATCTGATCCCCTTAAGGGCTTACTTTAAGCCTCCCATCCGAAGGATTTTGTGGGAAAGCACCTGAGTGGAGTGAATACTTTTGATTTGCAGGGAGCTGCTTTCTCTGGAGAAGTGATAATTACAGTGAAACACTGGGGGAGCCAGTCATCCCTCACACTGTTCCAGTCACAGAAAAAACACAGAAGCACAAAATAAAGTCCAGAATGTTGTATTTGACAATAGTTACATAGTGAAAAGCACACACAAAAGCTCCATAGGTGATTTACATACACAGCTGTGTTGGGTAAATCATTGAATAGTCCCTAAAATAAGGATCAAGATACAGGTTGTCAAAACAACCATTATTCATTTTCTTTTCTGCATTTCGATTCATACTACAGGAGATATTCTGCTTGTATTAAATATATTTTAGGGTATCTCAGATACCTTATTTTTTAATTTGCTGCAGCCTCTTTCTGGTGACTATACCATATATTAGCATAGGATTGTATTTCTAATCTATTATCAGCCCTTCCTGTTTCTAACTACTGTGATCAAATAAAGTTCCTTTAGTTTCTGTGCTGGCTATTCTGCTTTAGGACCTTACTTCCTCAATGCTAACATGGTGGTTACAGCTGTCCAGTCTTCTCACTGCCAGCTCTGCAAGATTAACTACATCCAATTGTTTTGAACACAGATGAGAAGAAAGAGAATTCAGCTTTCTATTTGTATCGCTTCTTATAAAAAGACAGAATGCTTTGGGTGGTGGCTAAAGAAATAATGTTGCCTGTTTTGCACATTCCCTGGCATGAGAGGCAAGTTAGTAACACACTAATTGAGACATTGCATCTGCTGGAGTAATTCCCAGGAGTCTTCTGAAATCCATCCTCATTTAGGAAAGCATAAATCCAAATGTGGTTGGGTTT
>VWZY01008295.1:23346-36377 GCA_013399075.1 Chloroceryle aenea
GAGGTTGTAGAGAGGGGGGTGTTTGTCTTTTCTCACAAGTCACAATTGATAGGACAAGATGAAATGGCAATAAAAAGGAAAGGGAAGGGAAAGGGAAAGGGAAAGGGAAAGGGAAAGGGAAAGAAGAAGAAGAAGAAAAGACTGCAGAAAGTGCGCTGGAATACAAAATATACCTTCACTATGGCTACCTAGAGTAGATAGCCAATTTTGCTATTGATATTTGGAATAGTCCTGCTGGAATTGATTTTTTTTATAGTAGGAGAGAGGATAGGACTCTGAATTTAAGGAAATTTAATAAAACCTTTTAGGAAAAGTATCCAGATTCAAAAGATATTGTGAATGTGTCTTCATAACAGTAGCCATATGCCAAAAGAAATGGCTAATTCAACAATATGGTATCATTGCAAATATTAATCCTTAAGATTAAACATGGTTTTGAAGGTATATTTAGACAAATAGGATCTTTCTACCTTTTAAATAAAAAGCTGGTTACTTTTTCACAGATTTGTCAATATACTCAGAAGTTACACTGGGTTTAAAAAAAGACATAAATAAACTTAATGATATTTTTTCTTTTTATATACTGCCTATCAGCTACAGACATAACCTTCAGCATTACAATAAAAGTATCTATGTGCTGTCTTCCTTCCCCCATCTGCCTCACAGAAAGCATTATTACTGAGAAATTTTCACAAGTGGGAAGAGAGTATGAATTGTTTTGAGAATTTTTATCTTCAAGTCATTGATAACTTACTTGAATTAATATATTTCTGAAACTGCATCTGAGCATTTAGTGTGTGTGGAGTGCAGAACATACAGTGCTATGTCATAGTCTTGCAAAAGGAAAAATAAATGAAATGCATCCATGCTTTGTAAAAATATATTTTTAGTGCCTAGGGAGTTCTCTTGCACACATTATTTTCTGTCATGCCATGTACTGACACCTTTGAAATCTCGCTTGAAGTATTTTACAGCTTTGTCTAAATTGGGCTATTTGCGCATGATGGTTTATACAATGACGAATTCCTTTTCGCATGCACAGGACTTCATACAGTTGTTAGGTTTAGCACTGCTATATAAAGCATTAAGCTTATTAGGCCCAAAAGAATTAAATTATGCTGAGGCAATTTGATTAGTTCTGTCCAAAGGAATACACAATTGTGATGAGCTAAAAGCATGAAGTGAACACTGTTAACTGCAATATATCGTAATTAAAGAAAAATATTTGCTTAACTATTTTAATTAAATCTATTTTCCCTTTTATTTGGTCCATTTGATGTTCTTGTAAAAATGTTATTTGACTTTCACATGATTGATAGCATGGAAGTTGATTAAACTTTCTAACCTCATTTCAGTGTTTATACACACTACACACAATCTTGTGTTCCTATCTGTATCAGAAATTCTGGATTTGTTTGATCTTTTAAAAATTATTGTATTATAAGCATCTTAATTTAAATTTTCTTGAAACATCCAGGTCTCTGCATGAATTGTAATATGAAAATTAAATAGCACCTAGTCATTTCAGTGTAGCAAACTTAGTGATGAATGGAAGCTGGTTGATATTTCATTATTTTTAATTGAAACAAATAAAAAACATAGGTGCTTTGTGGTGGTCTGATAAATGCCGAAGAAGAGAGACTACTGAAACAGTGAGGCAACACACTGGGCAAATCATTAAATTTCTGCAGAAGCAGTTTATTAAAATGAGCACCTTGCCTTCAGAAGCAGGTAGTGATGCAGTGATGGCAAATGATGTCTCATAGGCAGCCTTCACAGCACCGCTATTTTTTGGACGATTTGATAAACATTTTCATCTCAGCACAATGTAACATATATATTCCTTCATAAGTTTTAATTCCTCTTAAGAGGTATGATCCTATCAACATAAATGGGTCATAAGGATTGTTGCATGATCAGATTAACCTCTGTCCCCATACCTCTTCATTTCCTCCAAGCTTTAGATCAGTTCTGCCTGATTTTGGAAACAGTTTGTGTGCTATTTCCAGGACACTCTTTCCATTTTATGATCATTGTACTATATGTATCTATTACTATCTACTGCTTATTTATTTATACTAATGTTTATTGGCCCATTCCTACCATATATCCTGATTCTATCTGGATTACAGATCAACACTGTATTTTAAAGCTTTTATATCTCTTCATTTTTGTAACTATTTTTTTTTTAACTAGCTAATTATACCATATCTTTAACATGGATTTACACTGGTAATAATAACCTCTTCTTCTTCACAAACTGAGCTGAACAAGCACCTGTTAACAATAGGGCTGTATGCAGTATTTATTCTGAAATCTCAGAGCCATCAGAACTTTGCTTTAAGACTAAGGATATATGGATTTATGAATCTTAGGTCACTCCTATAGAAGTTTTGAAGTGCTTGCTATGGCGGTTGGTAGGATAGGTCTGGATTTCATACTGTGCTTGCCATATGAAGTTGCTTAAAACAATCTGTAAAATCCCATGCTTTCTCACTGCCTCTGCTGAGCTTGGAACCCCTGATTCCTGGAGGTCCTATGTGGAGAACTAAGATAAGAGGTTGACTTTTTTTCCTTCCAAAGTGAAAATACAGAATGAAGGAGAACAGGAATGACTTAGGGTTTTGCCTCCTCAGGCTTTGCACATTATGTTTATGGCTCAGGAACTATTTATTATTTATTTAAATTAGGGCTGTTATTATCCATATGGTTGATTGTGACATAACCACTGAAGAACAATTATTAAAAAAAAAAAAAAAATCCCCAGGGAACTCTTCTTCTGCTTTGCATCGTTTCCCACCCACTAAAAATAGCTCTTAAGGAGCAATTTGGCAACTGGGCATCAATACATTGCTACTGGGTTTTGGCTTTGTTATTACCTGTATTGTGTGTTAATTGTGCTATTTATATTTGCAATACGGTATGTTAAGGAATGTAAAGTATTCTGGTTTTGCTAGATTTCAGGCAGGATGTTCAGTTTAATTCTGACTTTTCAATACTCAGTTTTGCAGGGTAATTCAAACCTATTTATTAATTACTATGTGGTATATAAACTGATGCCTATTTATTTTATTTGATAGCTTCAAATGGAATAGGTAACATGGAAAGTGTGCCTGAGAGTCCATTCAAAATAAGCCTGAATATTCAGATTCATTGTGCATATAAACCCATGGTAAAAAGAAAATTTACAGTTATTTTGAGCTGGATTCAGGTAGCTTATTTATTATTTGTATGAGATTCACCTATTTCAGCAAATCCACCGAGCACTGATCCTGCATTTCTTTTGGAAAAGAAAATTGGAGGTAAGGAAGAGTTCATTTTTTTATCAAATCTGTATTATTGCTGTTTTAGTTCAACCCAAATCAATGTTTTTTTTCTGTTTTTCTCCCACATTTTTTCCCCTCTAGAAAAGAAATGAGTCTACATTATAAGTTTACATCTCAATTTACACACTACACCTGTAATTTTCCATTGTGTTTGCAAGTCAGTATTATTGATATCTTTTAATTTCAGCCTCTGTAGTTGTTTACTAATACATTAAGTCACAGTAGGCAACACCATGTGTAAACATTATGATAAGAACTATTAAAAAAGAAAAGTATTTATTTTAATTACATGTAATATAATTTGCCATGTATTTAACCTGGAAAATTTAAGGATTCATTCTTGAAGAATACAATTTACCTTCAGTAGAAAAGAGGATATTTCTACTCCTGGATTTTTTGATAGTTTTGCTCTTGTTACTTGTTTTCCCTGTGCTTTCAAAATAATCAGAGTTGTATGATGTTTCATGAATGTGTCTTTATGCAGTGTACAGCTGCAGAAGAAACAAAACACATTCTGTTGCAGGATGATGGAGGTACTTTCAATGACTAATGTGTTTAGCATTGTGTTGTTGCCTGCCCGTTCAACAGATAAGAGTTAGATAAAAGCAAGCAATAAAGGAGAAGTTAAGAAAAGAGAAAGAAATGTAAAAAAATGGTACTGGTAAAACCTCATACCTCTTCAAAACTATGGAGAAAAATGCTTGCACATTTGGTATATGGGGATAAGAGTGCTTGGGAGGAATAAAACACAGATAAATCAATAATACTCAAATCAGTGGAAAAAATAATCTTGGGATCTTTCATATAGGAGGAAGTTTGAAAAGAAAGGAGAAACTATCAAAAATGTGTCCCTGATATTTGTTCAAAACAATAAGGTGTTTTTTGTTTGTTTTCTTTTCAGTGGTGGATTTGCTCACAAAGAGGATTTGCTTATTTCTTCTCCTAAAGGCTTTTTACGTTGCAAAAAAGTAATAGAAATTACTCTGTTTCTAAAGCCTCCTGTCAGCACAAACATGCTGTGACAAGTTCCCCTAAGGAAAGTCCTGTAGGGTCCAAATCCCAGCTGAAATTCCTGAGTGAGCCATGCTGAATGTTACCTGATTGCAGGTCAGACTGGATTGTAGAATATCAACTTGAAAGGTACAAAAGCCTGAGGATCTGTACATCTGGCAGTACAGGTGTCTGCTCATCAAACCAAAGAGCACCACTGAGGGTTTTCTCTGAATTCTATCACTTTTAGAAAAGTATGATGAAATTACATAAGTATTGTTTAGCTTCTGTTAACTTTACATTCAGTAGTATCTCTTCCTGGATTGCATTTAATTCATCTTGCAGTTCAGCTACCCTGATGCACAGCACACACTGGCTTTTCTTCCTATTGGTGTTTCTTCCTCCAGTGTAAGCTAGAGTATAGGAAATAAGGGAGGAGAAAGAGAGAAAATCATGCAATTGTGGCTCACCTTATCCTGCCATATGATGCAGCCAGCACCTGCACCCAGGTTCAGGGACAAACAGCACCTGCAGTTGGACAAACCATAAATTTCAACAGAAGCCCTTGCTAAGCAACATGAATCTCAGAGTTGATGAGGAGAGCCACTTTCTTAAACTGCAGAGTTTTCTGGGAATAAGATAAGCTGGATATTAGATAACTCACATGGAAGCCATGTTTATTTAGAAAGTAATATACTTTTTCTGTCTGTATCACCACTGCAATAGTTTCAGTTACAAAAGTAGACAGGAGTAGTGACATCAGCTTGCTGTCCTGATTATTTGCTTGAACAACAAGCTTGAAAATGACTGATTTGTTTCCATCTGTGTGCCTCTGTACATCTGTTAAGCTAAATAGATTGAAGGGATTGGGAAATACTACCAGACTAAACACTGATTTCGGTGCTTTTTATAGATGGAAATGACCTAGCTACTCAAAAAACCCCAACATTTCATTTCATATAGAATACATAAATCAGTTAGAAATGGTGTACTGTTTAAACCTTATTCTGTAAGTTATGTCATTTTTATCAAGTCTTTCTGAAAATATGTAGTATCTCTGCTGTTTGGATATATATATTATCAGTGTGAAAGAGGATCAATTAAACAAGCACAATATATCAAATATTACCAATATTGGCTGTTCTTATACAATATGAATAGCAAGAAACTCAAATAAATGCCTAGTCTTAATAATAGTAATTCAAAAAGGATATATTCTTTCCTTTCCTTCCTCTGTGACACATTGTGTCGTAAAACAGAATAGTTTATTCATTTGTAGAAAATTCTACTCTAAGTCTGCATATAGCTTGATGGTAGATTTTTTTTTTTTTTTTCTGACTGAATGTTAGGCATATATCAATCTTTGTAGGATAGTTTGATGCATATATATATATATCGTGCATCTTGCACTGCTTATGGACTGCAGTTGTAATAAAATTGGAGATCACAGTAGGTTCTTTTGGCCATCTCAAGACTAAGCTACCTACAGCATCATCGTCAAGTTTAATGTCATTAATAATGTCTGTATGAAATTATGTTATGGTAGCAACTCTTCAATTGATGGATGTAGACACTGCAGGAACAAGCTCAGCAAAGTCAGAGCAACAACCATAGCAGTAGCACAAGCATACCTGAAATTCTTGTTCTTAATGTTATTTTCATCTAGTAAAAGCAGTTCAGATGATCCACAGTCATGATTTTAAGGTAATCATATTTCCAGCCACCAGTAACTGTAACATTTTAGGTCAGTAATCCAAACCTGACATCTTCCTGTATTCTGCTCTGCCCGCAAGAGAAAAATTTGAGAGGAAGGGCAGAAAAACCACAGAAAAAGTGTTTCTTCAATCTGTGTGGCTACAAAGGGAAGGAAAACAAGAGAAAAACACACACAAGGTAACTACCATGTTCTGCCCTGATCAAGATAACTGCCTTATTGTGTCCATTTATAAATGTTGTCATGACTTTAGTTCAAACTTTGGCCTTAAACAATGGACACTGTGAAATATATATTTGCTACATATTGAGAATGTTATGGGAATGACCTAAATATTTTATACAGGAGCAGCAATACATCTTGAACAAACATTATCTAGCCATAACATTCTGGAACATGGACTGTTGAAACAATTGTGGCTGGGGAGAGGTTCCTACAGGAAGACTAATATCCGAAAGTAAATTTGTTTTCAGGTCTCTTTTTAGAAAGGCTTTATTTTTACAGTTTACTGCAGGACTGTATGGTGGGGGAGGTGGAGGTTCCCCTGTGTATGCGCTTCCCTGAGGAAGAATTATTGTAAATTCACAAGATGCTCTGCAGAGCCAGAATGGCCATCAGAAGACTACAGGAACAAGCTGAACTTTATTTCCATATCTTTCCCTTTCTTTGTCCATTTTTTGGACTGGCTGATTCTAGAACATGGGTGTAAAAGGTAACACCTACCTGGGAAATTGAGTAGAGGCTAGATGTTGGCAATGACCTGGATACTGCATCTTAGACGTACATACACTGTTAAATTTGTAGAATGCCTTTTATGGCTCTCTGTCACTGTAAATGCTGCCATGAAAAACTAAGAAAGTTACTTTAATGTAATGACATACTGATCACAGGATCCTATGGTGGCTTTCCTAAATGAACCACTAGGAAATAATAGCTTCCATGTTTCTATAAACTACTAGTGAAACTCTGATTTTCTGTTTTGTCTCTTTTATTTCAGATTTTTTTTACATGTCTTCTTTTTGGTCACAACTTTCTCTTTAGATGGTGTCAGTTTTCAATAACCTCCTCTTTTGACACTTGGCTTATTATTGTGCCCTTGCCTTTTGATCAGTTTCATCTTCCTGTTCAGTTCTGGTTGCTTTTCTAGAGATACACTGTATGAATCCCACTTTTAGAGAGTAAGACATGAAAAGGTCTGTGATTCTGATAAAATATCAGAAGACTTTTTCTGTTATTACACATCTCAGTATTGTATAGAGATGCTTAACTACTTTTAGCAGATGATTAATGCATAATTGTTCTCTTATGCATGAAAAAATTATTTGCCAGATTTTTTGATATGATGGAATTAGGGAACTGGATGAACATAGACTAAGTTCACTGCATATTGTTATACCTGCTTATATTTCTAGTAGGGATAGTAGGAATGTTTACTAGAAAACAGAAAAAAAAATGTAAGAGCTGTTATATTTCATGCAATAAGATAGCTTCAATAACCGAAGTAACCTTCAGGTGTAACACTTTTAAGAGAGCTACAAGACCAGAAATTATTTCTTCCATCCAGAAATTATTTCTTCCATCTTTGGAAACACGCTAAACCAAATCACACCAGTCTTTGGCCATTATGCAAACCACAAGCCACCTTAAAACAAGCCTGATGTTCAGCTGAAAGGTTCAGATAGACCAACTGGTTTTCTTAACAGAGATGAGACCACCTTATGCAATTTCTGTGCTTACTCTTTGATTTCTTCTAAAATCTCAATCTACTTCAAAGTGTCGTGTTCCTTGAAAGCATTATCAACTACTTTTAAAGGACCATCTTATCATGATGCCCATTATTAGAGAAGCTCACCCTTAGTTTTGTAACCTGAAAGACCCCAGATCCAAATTTATCAAGTGTAGACTCAGAATTCTTATAAAACAAATCCTGGGTGAAAAATTCATGCTTGCTGGAGTTTTACTGCCTCTAGAATATCTCTTCTAGTAAACCTTCCTTGTGAAAGAAGCTGTGAACTGGCTCCAGAAATAATCCAGCAACATTTTATACTTCTAAAATGAGCAACTTTTAATCTCTGGCAGATGGACTAGATAACAGTCCCATTGATTATTTAGGTGAAATTATAAGCTTCTAAATCTTCATGGTATCTTGGTGACATGCTGAGATCACTGGACTTGCAAACAGCACTGACAGTGATAAAAACTGGCACTCTGCAGGTTTTAAGCTGTTTTTGTCTACTGTTTTCTAGATTAAAGGCATACACAGGAAAAGCCCTTTTTTTAAAAGATCTTTTGTGACAAAGTCCATGATAGCTTTTTTCCCACTTCAATATTTTATTTGTCAGGGACATTACAGAGCCACATATATAATGTAGAATATAGAATACAAAATGTAAATAAGGCAACTTCCTTTATAAGAAACAAAACAGGTGGGGGTTTTTCACTAGACAATTTCCCAATTCAGTATCTTCAGTGATATTAGTGTAAGCAGAAAAATATTTAAAGAATATTCTGAACTGCAAAAGGACACTCTAGATATTGTTCTGCTCTTCTGTACATCCATAATATATAAACATTTAAGAGACAGCTTTTGCATAGCTGAGATTGTTAGAACCTTGCTTTTCAGACAGCACCCGAGGCTCTACATTGAGTCTGATGCTACATTACTAGTTGTGAAAATTAACAGGTAAGTCACTATAATTGAATCACTTATCTTGCATGCAGGGCACATTGATTAGAAGGTTTTCAGAATTCATTACCAGCAAGTGTTAAATACTGCAGGTTAATTTGTGGGCCAAAATGAATTCAGACAACCGGAGATAGTGGGACTATAAAGGTGATATGTAGCTAGTAACAGTTGTGGCTTGCTTAGGGATACAAGTAAACACAATCTGATTAGGACACTCAACAGGATAAATGTGGAGAGGAAAAAAAAAAAGAAAGGATAAGGCAAACAATATATCAAATGGTTTGGAGTCAGATTTCAGTACATGCATGTTCTATAATGCTGAGATATAACATATCATGCCATGACTACTATTTGTAGAATAGAAGTGTTCAAGTGTTTCCCGTAGAAAGATACCTGTTCCTGTTATCCTTTACTCCATTGTTGCTCTCTGTAATGTGGTAGCTCTCTAGATTCATGCTGGCTTTAATTCTCCAGAGACAGTTTCTTCCCTACTTTTCTGCCTTAACAAACTCACTGTCCTCTCTCCTCTCTTCACTTCCTCGGGTGTCTCATTCACAGCTGAAATCAAAGAAAATTTGTTGTTGAAACAACAGAAAGTTGTCACTTGTTACGGGTCTGAATTACAAAACCTACAAAAAATACAATTGCTCATTGAGAAGCAGTCTCTAGGAGTAAACCCTGAACAATTACTCAGGAAGGCTGTAGTCTTGTGACAGAAGACTGTAAATGTTAGGTAGGGCAATTAGCTGTCAGGCATGACACAGGTACAGCTCATTATATTAATGAGAAGTATGGATTCAACAAAAGACTGTATTTTGTATCTCGTGAATGAAAATAGTTTGAATGGAATTAACACATACCAAATCATTGTTCACAAGCAGGCTATTTCCTGAGTAGGTATTAAAATCACTGTGTCTCAGCTTTCTTGTTTGTTTGTTTGTACTTGTTTACTATTAATTACATATTGTGTTCATGGAATGCTCTCTGGGTAATTATACAGATCTAGAATTGGCTTTAGCCCTGGCCTTTGGCATTCTGACATCTGTGTATCTACTGGCTATTTTTTTTTCATATTCTTCTCTATATATACCTGCTAGGTTTGATAGGATGTCACATTAAAAAGAGAGAGAATACCACTGATGTTAACACAATACCTGCAGCTTGCCTCAGTCACAAAAAGCTTTTATAAGGCTAAACTAAAATTTATGACAACTAGCTATATTTATTAAAATTAGCTCAGGTTTGTTGATACAGAAATTAAACTCTGGCATAGCAACTGCATTGTCACTTCTAATTTAGATCATTTTTTTTACTCATTAGTCTTACTTTGTGTATACCCTTTCCTCGTAATGAGAGCAGAAAGAGAATTTGCAGCCTACTGAGTTAGCCATCATAATTGTAAGCTTGTTTCAGGCCCTCTCAAACCACAGGTTTTGTTAGTATTATGAGCCAATTTAGCAACAAAGCCCTGTTAGTAAGTATAGTTCAGTAGTGTTTTTAAAGCACAAGGAAAATTATCATCTCTTTATGTATTTGTTCTGCATATAACATCACAGAAGGTCTCAGTGCACCAAGATCTTATGTTGGTGCAGCTGGATAGTATGCTACCCACATTTGCTGATTGTCATGGTGATTTACTGTTGTGACCAAAACTTTCCTGGTTCTGCGTATTAATAACTGTAGGTTGGTTGTAACATTTATGACCAAAAGCATTGGAAAGAGACTCTAAGGTTATGTCTAGCAAATTTAATGAGAACCATGGAACTTCCTGGACATTAAAAGTCAATCATTGGCAGTTTAAAATGGTTAGAACTGACCTTTACATGTCTTTGGCATGTTTCCACATGATTCCCAAGGGCAGTTCAGGATTTGGCACATGCCAGTGGCCGTTTGCAGTTTGCATGCATCCACCTTAGTTTGGAAACTAAGAAAATATAAAAGTATGGATCTCATCCATTGTGTTCCAGTGAGACTCAGTGGCAGGGAAGGATCCTGGGAACAGAAAGTATCTGTTGATCCCAACAGTCTGACTGCAAAAAATAATGTACAATATATGCAGAAACAGTATTTTTTTCAAATGGGTTTGTAGTTGCAGACACAGCTTTTTGTATATTCATGTAACAAACATAAACTTACCCCTTCAACAAGGAAGCAGTGGAGAAGGAAGGAGTGGCGGTCAATCATACAGATTTCTAACTGCTGGTGTCTTGGTTAAGAGGCGCTACCAGGTCCTCCTGAAATGCCCTTGCGAAGGGATGACTGATTACTTTATGGGTCTCAGTACTTGATTGGGAGTGGATTACATTGGATTAAAATAATGAGTGGCTCTTTACTTTTCAGGACAAGAACATGAAGCTCATTGGGAAAGATACTGTAAGACGATTTTAGATATACAGTAAAATTTACTCCTAATGCTTGTTGAAAGAAGGGGGTTGCTGAATGTTTTAGGCAGGCAAGGTTAATTTAATTTGCTTGCTGTATCTGTATAGGTCTTCAGAACATTGTTGGTTTAGTTTAAGAAAAGAGATTTCTCTTGAGCTGAGAAGCAGTTTCTGTATAAATTTGTTCTCTTTGCTCATTACTGTATATGAGAGAAAACCTAACAATAGTAAACAATGTAGTGATTTTTATGCTTACTCTAAAGTGATATTTTTTATTCCTGTGCTCACTGGTGAAACATGCTTTTCATTTTATATATTATAAAATCTGAGAAGAATCATGATCCTGATTCTCAAATGTTGTTTATTAATTTCTCAAATTTTCTCATAGTGAAGAAATCTTGAAAACTGTATCTAAATGTGGTTTTCATCTATTCAGGATTGTTTCTGGACCCTGTTGGAATAATTAAGACTATAGATTTCAATGGATTAGCACAATTCAATTAATTTAAAAATAATTAAAAGACCATTATTAACAAAGACCTGTCAGTACTAACCATTATTTGAAGATTATAGTCTACTTGCCCAAATACTAATTATGTTTCATATTTTTCATCCTTTATATAGGTCTTACACTTGTGGAAATGGTCCCCAAGTTAAGTACTCAATAGAAAATTGGGTGCAGTTTTAAACACCGCCATATCGAAAGCACCAGCAAGGATAGTGGGAGTGAGGAACCAGGTTGTGGAGACGGGGGAAGAGAAAAAGAATGTGCTGGCTCTGTCCTTTGACAAAAATATAAATAGCAGGGGAAAAAAGGTTTCTTGTCAATTTAATTTTTATTAATACCGTATACAGTTCAACTAGTACCTGCAAATGAGGCTTCCATAAGAAAAATCATTGTAAAGCTGTGTAATACTAGTCTCATTAATGAGTTTCTTTTTTTTTTCTAGATACAATTATTTCTGTTTAAGTTTTAGAAAGCATGGCAGAATTTCCCTTAATATTCCTGGATTCTCCCAGAAAAAAAAAAAATGTGTGACCTTCCCAGACACTAAAGAATCACTGACTCCAATTCAACTTCCCTAGATGATCAGTTCCCTTAAATGAGTATGAAGAAAGTTATCTGAGTTACCATAGATATTCTTTCTTAGCAGAACAAAGTGGTGGTTCTGTATATCCCCAAAATTTGAGCTGCATAAATCACAATTTTATATCACAATTCTGTTTCCTCATCTCCAGGGAGGCAGAAAACACAGATAACCAAAACAGATTTCTCTGTATTATTTGCACTAGAAACAGCGAGAACAAGTCAGCACACAATTTTAGCCATGGAGAGAAGGAGTAGGATAAAGACTAGAAATGAGTCAGAGATGACCCTAAGATAACAAGCAGTGTTTATAATCGTTATAAATTCCTCCCAAATAACAAGATTTTTGTTGGGCTTATGATCCTGTGAAACTCCATCCCACTCAGGAATTTCTGTCTCTTTAGTAAAAGTCCTCTCTTTCAAACAACTCACACCTTGTGCAATGAGTAAGGGGCCAGGCAACAAAGCCAAGGTGGGAACAATGTAGGGTCGGAGAAGCGGAATGGATGCATGGAGCAAAAGAATATTGCTCACTTTGGAGTCTGGGAAGCAGATGTGACTTGACAAGAGAGACCTCTGGAAGCTTCAGAGGGTGATAATCACAAAGCATACTGGAAACAGAAGAATGTGACCATTAACATGGCACCTCACACATGCCAGGGATAGGTAAAGGCACAGTTCATGAAATGCACAAACACATTTTTCTTAAAAATCTCATCATTGGATGGCATCACGATTCATGACTCTAAAGGCAAAAATGTTGGATTTGAGCAAAAGAACAAAAAGGGATGAAGAAGAGAAAGTAAGACACAGTGTACAGTATTGCCCACCTTTTTTTTTTTTTTTT
>VWZY01008295.1:38309-155612 GCA_013399075.1 Chloroceryle aenea
TCTGCGAGGAGCGCGGGGTCGGAGATGGGAAAGGCTTGTCCGGTTCCTACCTTTTAGGGCTATTTTTATCCTGTCTGGGAGGGCTGAACCAGCTTTAACACCACGTATTTTTATTTGTTCAAACACAAGTAACTGCAGACTGGTTGAAGGGGGGGCGGGTGGAAGTGTGGCTTTATGGTGGGTTTTTGTTTAGTTAATTTATCGTTTTGAAACTCTGGCAACAGTTCACTACCTGAGTAATGTTGTGTTGTGCACCTGCTGTAGGTTTAAGTCCTAGGCTTTGCTCTGCTAAAAGGCTGCTTTCAGGAGTGATTTTTCAGGCTACAGGAGACGCTTAACTTGAACTTTCAAGAGAAAGTCAAAAATCTGTAGATCATAAAAAGTAGCAAAGCTAAGCTACAGAGCTGCAAGGAAAATAAACAAAGTTCAAAAAATCCCCATGGAATATTGCTCTAGATGCAAAGTAGCTGCCAAGATACAAAAGCACTGAAGGAGAGAATGACAGAATTCCGTTGTGAATGATATGTTTTCAGATTTGTAGCACACGATTGTCTTGACGGGAAGGAAAATGAGTGCTTGCTTCTTTACAATTGGAGTAGTTAGAATGGTTGCACGTACACAGCTGGGTTTTCACCCTGCAAATTAACATGCAAAGTGTGAAAATGCATTTTTAAAAATAAAAATTCCCTTCTTGCTAGAAGATGCATTCATTATGAAAGTAGCAGTGTTTGCTTTCCTGACCATTCATTTCCAGATCAAAATGTAGATGTACATAATTACATTCATGCTGTAGATCTGAATCATAAGAGTGAAATGAGTGGGTTTTTGTGAAGAAATATAAATGTATTGGTAGTATTTGTAGACTCTTAGTAGCTAAAGGCAAGCGATTCTTAAGTTCTGATTGTGAAATGGTGAGGTGTTTTGCATTGATGGTTAGATCACTTCATGTCTGGCTTACTAAGTTCTGGTTAGCCTTGGTTAGAGGATGTGAAACCTTCTCTTTTACCTTATGTAGTACCTATGTAAGTAATCCTTTTCCATATAGCTCCTCTTTATGTAAGTTGACTGAGCTTCCCTGATTAGTTGAACTTGAAGCCTTTTTTCTTACTAATGGGAACCATTTATCTATTGAGGAATTTTGCCCCTTAAGGACCAAATGGAGAAGTGTTTGTTCTTAAAATAAGTATTAATATTAAAATAGTTTACTCGCCCATAAGTTGAAGCAGATGCTGATTATTAATCCCCTTGCTTGGGTTACTAGAAATTAGTTTTATGCAAGATAAATTTATCTCTCATGTAGACCGTATGTGTTTCTTTTCTTCACAAAACAGCTATGTTCTGTGCTTGCTTATTCTGTTGGCCCAACCCTACAGAACATTTCTAGTAGGTCAGGGGGCTCTCATTTCTCACGTAACTAATTACAGACCATACCTTTAGGCCAAAAAGTGAGAGAGGCAATAAGCTTTTGTAACAGATTGGGGGAGGAAGGGAAGATGAACTTGCTGCTCGTTCATAAAGGTTTGACACTACTGTGATTTTAATCTTGTTTGAAGTTGATATTTCCTCTCCCCAGTCGAATTCACAGCTCCTTAATAAAAAAGAAGGAACTTTGTTGTAACTAGTGACTTTTACAGAAGACATTGTTTCTCTAGATAGTATTTCTAATGTTTTATTTGCCATATATTTAACTCTGAAGGGAGCATGGTAATTGGTAACGTGTGGCAATAGCCAGCTAGTTTATGGAAATGGAAGAATACCAGAGTTGCCATGGAAAAAAAAAAAAAAAAGTAGTGAAAGACATACTTCTTGCTTCAAGTGCAAATAACTCATTAAAGCCATTGTGGTAACTCAAAACCCGTTTAAGAAACTTCCCCCATGCAACTCCCCATTTCTATTGTGGGCCAAGTAAAGAACTGAACTTGAGAGAGAATCTCAAGCTATTGCCTGACAGTGGCAAGTGTTGAAATGTGGTTGGTTTTTTTTGGTTCAGTAGGGAATTACAGTATCACAGCTGAAAAAGAAAAGCAATCTTGGAGGAACCAAATAGGCACCTGTTCCTGCAGTTCATCTTGTCACCTAAAAAAAAAAAAATGCCCACTAAATCCATGTACACTCCAATTACATGAAATATGCTACAGAAATCACTTTATTAATCCCTTGAAGCCTTTGAATTCCTCTCCATTTAATGTTTGAACACTGCGAGTCCCCCTGGTGGCAGCACACTCGTGGGGTGTGTCACTTCCCATAAGCTTGGGGAGCAGTGGGTGTCCCCTGCTTTTGCTTTCTTTGTTTTCCTTTTTTTGTCTTGAATCTCTTTTCTCTAGTGATTATTAGCTGAACTTCTGAATATACTAGTGCTGTAGTAGGAGAGATAAACTTTAGATGTTAGATTCTAACATTAGGTGAAGGATATTATATAAATTTAGCTTCACGGTGTAGTTATGTTTTTCTGCCTGCTAGCTCTTCTTTGCCTTCCCCTGCCCCCCAGTGTTCTGTCATTCTGTTTGCATAGAAAGAGTTTTGTATCACTGGATAAATGTATTAGACAAGAAATGAGGTGGGGAGGTCTAAATGCAGGCACAAAAGACATAATGGCATGTTTCTTTAGCAGACTAAAGAAATTATGATATGATAGTCTTCTGTATTAGCTTGAATGTATTTATGATATGAAGTACTCCCAAGAAAAATGTTTGACTGGTTGATCCTTAATTATGAGTATACATAGTAATTTCAGAAAGCAGTGCAGAGATATTCTAATTTAAAAACAATGAAAAAATCATTACTAGATTCCTTAGTGTAAAGCAGTGTCTGCAACAAACAGGACTTTGCACCTCTTATTTGAAATGGAGACAATAAAGCTGTTACTATATTCAGAATAAATTTATTACATAAAAATAATAACCTTGCCAGTCTTGGGGTACTTGTATGTTATGTGTAGATTGCTATTTAAAATTCAGTTTTTAAACCTTGTCTGTTTATTCATTTGGTTGGGTTTTGGTCAATGCTTCTTGCGAAAGTATACTTGCTGCAAATGGAGATAGACAAATGTAGGTAAATATGTTCCTGTCTACTGACCATGGGAGTTTTGATTTTCTTTTGTTCTCTTTCCAAATTGCCTTGGCTTTTCATCTTAAACAGTAATGAAATATGTTAAAACAGTGTGAAACTCTCATTCTTGTTTGGTATTCTGACTGTCTCTGTTGCTCTGATGGAGTCCTTTGTATATCAAAAAAACCCAAACAAACTAAAACTGTTCACCAGCATGAGATGAGTAGCCTGCCACTGACTGAAGATTTTCAGTAAAAGCAACTTCATCCCTTCAGCAGCCTTCATTACCTGTTGAAGGAACCACTGGAAAGGGGTCTCTTGCCTCTTTGAGACAGGTTGACAAAAACTTATGATCAAAGAGGTTGATAGTCTGTGTCATATCTCTTTCTTCCAAAGGAATAATCAGCTGAATTTCCAGTGGTTGTAACTTTGGTGTGGAAAATAAGAATAAATGCTTAAAAGCATCTTTCAGTTGCTAAAGTAATAGAGAATTTTGGAGTATACCACCTATTGTAATTCTTGCTTGGTGGTAGCTGATGTATTTCATATATCTGACCTACATTGAATTAAATAACATACATCACATGTTATTGCATGTACTACGAGATGAAAAATAGATGTAGCTGAAAAGATGAAAACCATTAGTTAAGTGACATGTATGTTCTTCCTTATGTCCTTCTTTCCTAAGCAATAAAACAGTTCTGATGAAGGTTTTATTTTTTTAACAGAATTACTTTTAACATATTCCTTCATCTTTAGTGCTCTTCTTGAACATTCTTTTCTTTTCTGACAACATTTCACACTTTAGTCATTTCTGTGCTTGTCTTTTTTTTTTATTTTCAAAGGTTTTGTCATATTATGAACAAAATAAATTTGTGCTTTCTTTTTGTCTTCTCAAATAACTTCATTCAATTTCCCTTTAAAACATACAAATTAGCATGTCAGTAGCAAAACTTAATTATTATCAAAAGGATAAAATGAGGCCCAAGTACTTGTGCACTTTCTTTATAATAATTTTGTGTTGTTAATGTCTGTGACGGTGCACAGAGTAAGCATGTGTAATGAAAACTTCTGATTAAGTAGTCAGTGCAGACCTGTGATAGTAGTCAGCTAATGTTACAAGGCAAATCCTTTAGAATTGTTAAAACAAGAATTAAGAGTGCTTGCTTGTCTTGCAGCTGTTGGATGATAAGGATTATAACTCGGTTCAGAGGCACTGTGTACAGAGACCTCTGGCCTTTGATTAGGGAATTCAAATTTCCTGTGGAAGGTAAAAGATCAAGAACTGAAAGATCGGCTTAAAATCCATTCCATCCTTTAGTCTTTTTTTTTTTTCTTCTTCTTTTAAATAAAGCACATGCATGGATTTAATCTTGACATAGCACGTAATTTTCATTTTCTGCAACGCAACTAGGGCTGTCTTTAGCATCAAGGGTTTATGTAAGTGGATGGCAAATGGTTTAGCTTGCTACTTATGCCCCCAGCGTTTCTGCCCTTGCATCACTGAAGGATCCGTTTTGTATATCATGAATTTTAGTTCGGTGGTAAAGGGGAAAATTAGGGAAAATCACTGTTTGATTTGAAGGGAGAGAATGTGATAAGAATTATGCTGCAAATGCCAGTAACTAAATATTCAGAAATGTTGTATACTACACTTTGAAAATTCTTATGCTTTGAACTAGTTAGAAGAAAGAAAGAAAGAGAAATCATTAAGAAAGTAAAACAAAACCAATCATATCTAACTAACAACTTGATGAGGTAATTCCACAGTGTCATATAGTTTTGACTAACTTGTCAAAATGCATATAAAAGCTTTAAGTAAATCAGAGGACAGTTGTGAAAATAGTTAAGTCTGGTATTTAGTGCTGATTTCTCTGTGAGAGATTGCTTGTTTTGGACAGTTTTTATGGGGACACCTACTTTTCAGAAGCATACCTGTTTGATTTTGTAGTAGTTGTTGTTATGGAACTGTTACCTGCTTAAATTTTGGAATTTATTATTCTGTCTTCACATTTATGACAGTTTAATTCATAAAGAATTTTTTAATGAATTAACTTGTTTCTGGTAATGTTTGGTGATTCGTAACTTTATTTTGTTAGGGTTATATTTAAAATTTGTTAATCATATTGCTTGTACAAGTGAATATTCTGCCAGAATGAGAATATGAACAAAGCTGTGCTAAATTTAATTTAAAGTTTAATACTCACTTGGGAATATGGTGAGCTGCAGATCTCAAAGCTGGGGCTTGTGACCAAAGCGCACATATAATCAGATATTTAGTTTGACATCTGTTGCAGTTGATAACGAACCTTTTTCGTTTGTTTGTTTTCTTTTCTTTTTTTTTTTTCTTTTCAAGAGAGGGAATTTTCATATTTCTCAATTCATTTCTTTTCCTCACTTTTCTAATGTTTTCAGTATAAAGCTCTACTAATACTGTGTCCTGGACAACCTTTACTCTGCAGAATGCTTAACTTTATCCTTGAAGCAGGTAGTTGAAGCAGGTAGTTGCTGCTGATATGTAATCTGTGGATTAACATTTCTTATTAGGGAATCTTCAAGTTTCCAGGCTCCACATGAGTAGCATGCCTCCTTAATGTGCTGAAGGGCACCTGTAGTGCTAGCGAACAGGCAGCCAGACCTAAGTGCGAGACTTTGACAGGTGTCACTTGAATAAACAATGTCTGTAAAAAGAAGGGCTTGAATTTAAACTAATGAGGTGTAATTGAAACAAAAAAAAATAGGTGTGTCCACTCTATCACTACTTATTTGACTGGAAATAGAAGATGAAATTATTTTTCAGTATGTTTTACTTTCATGAGTGGGGGAAATAACTATTGGAACACTTGCAAGTTCTCATAATCATATAAGGATGAAGCTTGAAAGCAGACTAAATCAAATACTGAAGAAATTAACTACTGAGGTCTTTGTGCTCAGTGATGCATCTTGCAGAACCAACATTCCTATGAGAGAAACACAAATTGAAAACTGCCTCAGATGTCAAGTAGAACTGCAGTAATATGGGAAAAGTAGGAATGGGTCATTCTTTAATTAGTAGATTTTATGATATTTATATTTTCTATGGCTCATGCAGGTAAATGATTTGGTTTCAGTATTGGCTTATAATGACTAATTATAATTCAGAGGAGTAGGCTTTTAAATTTGTTTCTAGACTTCTATGTACATGGGAAGGTGCGAGTATCCAATTACCTGGAATTGGAGCTCAGCGTGAATGTGAATGGAAAACAGCAAGTTTACCAAAAAAATCCACTTTGATGTAATTCATAACAGAAAGCTTTTTAGATTGGACTCCTTACTGTACAGTGGCATGCCTTTGTCATGCCATACTCAAATGCCTTCAGCTGAGAGGTGACTTAAAGGAATAACTCAATGGTGTCAGCTACAAAGATTTTACCTGCTGACTGAGCTGTATCCCTTGTTTTCTTGGATACCTTGTATTCTAGCAAGTTACTAAAACTTCTGTTTTATCCACTTGACAATAGCCTGTTCCAAACATAGAAAAAAAAGGAAGAATACCTGTGAAAAATTGTAATTGAAGTGAAAAAGTATATTGTCAAATGTATTTGTACACAAATACTACTAAAAGTTATTGAATTATTTGTAATATGAACACTGGGAAGAACTCAAGTGACATTTGAGTGAAAGTGGAAGAAGCTTTTTATAAAAACTGAATCTCAAAGGTTTCAGATGTTCATTACATGTTCAAATAGCCATTGTCACTCTGCTTCATTTAACAGTGTGTGTATTGGAGGGTTGGATGGGGTTAACTTTTTTTTTCTTCAATGGGAAACAAGTTACTTGGGAAAAACATGTTGCTCGTTAAAGTTTAAAAGACAATTTGTAACATTAGGTTTGGCAAATATTTACCTTCATTTTGGGAAGGAGCTTACATTTGTGTTTGGTTTTTTGTTTTTCCACAGAGTAAAGCCATCCCCAGCTGAAGGAGTCAAGTCCAATCCATCCAAGAGACACAGGGACCGCTTGAATGCGGAGCTGGACCGCTTGGCTAGTCTTCTGCCTTTCCCTCAAGATGTTATCGCCAAATTGGATAAGTTGTCTGTGCTTAGGCTTAGCGTCAGCTACCTGAGAGCCAAAAGTTTTTTTGATGGTAAGGGTTGGGACTTTATTTGGTGTTGGACTCCTTGTAAAATTCTGTTCATACTGTATTTTGATTTTTAGGTGCTTAATTATTTAAAATTGCTACTTTATCTGTGCTTTAATGGGACATTCAGTTGCGTGGATATATACTATATAACTGTATAAGATAAGCTTTCCATTTTTTTGAAAACCCAATGTAACTACTTACATTTCACTTAAATCACCAGTATTTCAAAACTTTGCATTTAGAAGTAATATTTCCCTTAATGAGTTTTCCAGTCTTTTTCCTTAGAATTTCAAAGATACTTAAGAGATTCCCAACCCCTTCCCCCAAGAAGCTGCCTTCATAAAACTATTTCTGTTCAAAACATGTCATACGAGTTCCCACTGACTGTACATTTTGGTTCATGTTGCATCAAAAATTACTTTGCTTTGATATAAAGAAATTGCTAGTGCCCCTTCCTATAGCTATTGTAAAGGTGACTTGTAAAGAAATAGAGGCAAAGTCTTTCCTGTGTTCAAGCCCTGATTAACGCAAGGCATGAGATGTTAAGGTGACAGCTTAAGGTTCTCCAGCTGTGTTGGCAGGTTGTCACTGACCCCAGCTCTGTCGAGGGTAATACAGCAGTGCTTGGAGTAGTAATCAGGCCAGAAACATGTTGTTCTACACCATCTCGGAGCTGGCCAAGGAGTCCTACCTCTCTCCTTCCCTGTCTGAGCTGTTCTGTAGGGTGAGATGCAATGGCTGGCTTTATGTCAGGTTTTTCAAAGGCATAAGTAGTCTGGTCCTTTTTGCTGCTGGAATAAAGCAGGGAGCTCTCATTTAAGTAATAGTCAATTTGTGGTTTGTTTTTTTTTTTTTTTAGTCTGTGAAGTTTTACTGTCTTATACTGAAGATGGATTTACATTGATCATCTGTAGCAAAGGAATCTTGCTTGCAATGGAGTTGATATTAAGTTGTAAAATTTTTTTTTATGAGTTTTTTGGACATTAAAATAACCTCTGTCCTTATCAGTTTAAGCTTTAGTATTTTAGCCTCTTGATAGTGACTCCATACCACAGATGAAAGGACTGAAGAAATGTAACTGGCTAAGATAGTTCCACTTTTTCCTGCAGGAAATACAGAATGTTTATTTTTAATTTACTGTGACTAGTGGCTTCAACTTGGTAATGCTCATACATGTATATCCTGTTTTATTGCTTGAAGAATATATTAAGGTGTCTTGATTTCTGTGCCTGTTCAGGACAATTCTTAGTATGGCTTCTACTTAAGTGTAGTGTTGGTCAAATATTTCGAGCAGTGTCAAATGAAAATATTTGCTCCCATGAAATGAGTTCTCTTGGCACATTAGATGTTCTCTCAGGTTGACTGCCATAAAACAAATGATTTGGCTTATATGCGAAGTCTTGGTGAATTGAAGAGGATGTTCTCATCTTAATAAAACTTTTTTTTTTTAAATAAATACTCTGAAATAAAATACAAGATTGCAAGGTTTTTTGCCTTGCTTAGAATGCAGTGATAATAGCAAATTTCAATTTCTCATGCCATGGAAGTGCTTGATTTTTGTTTCTTTCTCCTTCCATTTGCACTTGAAGGCCCTATAATAAAGGAGTTTAAGGCTATGATTTCTGTAAAGAAAATAACAAAGGAAATAAATTAATTGGTTTAGCTGTAACCACACAGCCAGAATAACTTCATATCAAAATTTGTATCAGTTGTTTTTTCCTAATTTGAACACAAAGGTATCTTTCAGCCATTTAGAGGGGGTGATGTGTTAGTGGCAGAGAAGTTATATTTGCATTTCAGATTGTAATTTAACTACTATGGATCCAGAATTGAAGCAAACTTAACCTGTGTTTTCCACTCAGTAGTGTACTATTAAGATGATATCCACATCAAACATATGCACTATTGCTATCATGCTGGACTACAGCTGTAAAATATAGGGTATTTACTTGTGTTGTAATGAATTAAGTAGCAGAATTTTGACTTGCCTCATACAAAAGGACTTTTCAAGCAACCAGTAAAAGTGTGTACTAGGTGCATTACAGCAGAATATTTTTCCTATAGTCTTCATAAAATAAAGCTTGTTAAATGTGACAACATAATTTCATGTTGCTTATGTTTTGCAAGACTTTTTGAACAGTAAGATGAAGTGCTATTTATACCTTCAGATAGAATACTTTCTGTAGAAGCTGCTTAACCTTTTTAGCAGAAAAAGCCTTTTTGCCTCTTATTTTCAGGCCTTTGAACTGCAAGACTACAAACCAGGTTAGTAATCACTATCCGTCTGAAGATGTTTAAAGGCTGAGATCAATGACTGAAGATAAACACGAGTAACTGATCTATAGCTATGGTGGATCCAGTATTGGAAACAAGATCTCTTATCCTATTTTAATGTACTTAAATAATATGGAATCTATTTCAGTTGAAGCTCCCCCTCCAAAAGAGAAATTGGTGCTTTGAGGTGCAGAATTAACAAAAATACCCTGAATACCCCTAAGTTAGAGTGTCACGATCTGTCTGTGCAGTGCTGATTTTCTGAAGTAATGTTTTGTGTAGTTAAATGTATGCGGAAAGCCGTATGGAATAAATCTGAGAAACGTAACAGTGAGCACTGATTGTCAACTTGAGTGGCTGGACTGAACGAGCAGGTCCACTTTATTAACACAGCATGCTGAAGTAAAGGGAAACGCTAAATGAATAACAGGATGCAAATGGGGGGGTGTGTAAATTCCTGCGGAAAGTAAAATATAAACGTGTAATCATATGATCTTGCTTGAAAGGAAACCCAAGGTTTTGCTGAAACAATAGATATTTTTTTCAAAGAAAACACTTGCATTTTTCCAAGTTTAAATAATCCAGAGTGAATGTCTGTTTTCTGAAGGCGGAAGTCAGGAGGCAGGGGGGGCAAGGACTGTATTGTGAAAGACATCTCAAGAAGCTACATCAATTTGAATAAATGTGCCTCATTTGATTGACTACCACATTTTGTGTTGTTACTTTAAAAGCTAAGTGTATGTATAAAAAAACCCAGCCAAACAAAAATGTATCTTCCCTTGCCCCAGTCATTAAGTTAATACAGAATTGTCTCCAGAGCTGAAGACAGATGAGTTTTTCCATAGTGCTAACTGAAAATTGGTATACTTCTGCATGCTTACCATGTTTCAGGTTTTAGGAAATGGGTCTAGAGATTTTTTTTATTTTTTTTTTTCCCCTCTTCCACAACTTCAAAACATCTTGCTTTCTTCTCTTGGTGCTTGTATTCTGTGAAGCAGTTGCTACTGATTCACTGTAGTTTGTTTGTGCAGTTACTGTGTTGCTAAGTAATCCTTCTGTATCCCTACCGTTTAGATACACTAGTTCTGTGTGGTCAGATTAGTCTCAACTCCACATGATGTTAGAAGGTTTTTTGTATCCCCATGTCAAGCACTCTGGCATGCTTTACATGTACAAATTTGACCTTGTAATCAAGAAAGAAATTTCAGTAGTGGCTTAAAATAATGTCTCAAGTCTGTTTCTTTATGAAGTCAAAGTTCTTTCATGGTGAGTCAAAGCTAAGAAGTGATTTAAGGTGGTGTCGCAGTACAGTGCTACCTGCCTGTATTGAAGTGGATTAGCAGTCCTCAAAGTCAAGCAGGTTAGCTTAAATCACCTCTGGAGTATTTATTTTATGCGTGTAAGATACTTTCTCAAAGTGGCTTAAGGCAAGCTTTTTATTTTTAAGAGGCTGGGATAAATCAAGCAGGTGTCTGTTTGTCAGTGAAGAAAGACTTTGTGTTGTCCTAGTATTATTTCACTCTGGTTCTGATGCTAAGTGCTCATGCAGGTGTTCATTCAGTGGTGAAAAATATAGTGGAATATGGGACAGCAGTTTGTGTGAGTGCAGGTTAGTGTGAGTTTAGCATCTGGAGCACAACCAGATGATCATTTAGGCACAGCCCGTGCTCTCCGTGCATGCTGAAGGAAAAGGCCCTTTCCCTTCTAACTTTGGTCCTTATATGATGAACTGATAATCATTTAAATAGGTCACTGCAGTAAGGAAGAACACTTATAGTGAGGCTTGTCACGGTTTTGGTGAAGTGGTTAGATTAAAGAGATTAAAGAGTTTGTGTGATTGATCACTTGTTAGGGGCATGATATTTCTTTTCAAAGGTATACTGAGACTTAAGTAGATGCTTGCAGAATCTAAAATGAAGTAGCTGTGCTGTGTGTGTATCAATACATTAGAAACAAAATTTAACATGTTGCTTACTAATTATTCTTTCATCCATTTCACAAAGAAAGAATTCCTGTGGTTTAAAGTATGTGAGGTTTTTTTTGCCTCTTGCTTATTGGACAATATTCTGCAATTACAGAGGAAAGTTTCTGCTCAAGTTCAGAATTGGTTTCTTATGTTGTCTGCAAGTGATTCTGGCAAGCCTAGCAATAACAGAATAATTAAGAATTTTTTCCAGTAAGTTTGTATTGCCTAATTTTACTTTGTAATATAATTAACACACATTCTTTGGCATAACATAGCTTAAATTTGCAATGAACCCATTGTCATCACATAAAATGTACTCTTTGATATAATGTATTTTTTCTGTGATGCCTGCTGTTCTATCATACTGTGTATTGGCGAGAACAGACTTCATGTGGCTCCCACTCTGGAGCATATAGCTCAAGATAAGATGTACAGATGGGAAAGACCGGCAAAGTGGGAGACAATGTATTTATTCTGTCACATAGAGAAGGGCTGCAATGTATCTACAGTCTAGCAGATATAGACAGCCTTCTGGCAAAGTGTTAGATGGTGGTCTGAAACAGAAACATGAAAGTACAAAACAGGTGATTAAAACTCAACCCAGCAAGGCCAGGGTAATACAGCAGGTCTGACCTGACTTGCTTTTACGTGAGCTTGTAAGTATATTTATTTGCTTTGTTGTCTAAGGCAGACTTTCTCATGTATTTTTGGAAAGTGTGACTTCCCTTTCATGTTACCCTCTTTCCCATCTCCTCCTGCTGCATACAATTCTGACTGCCATGGCAGGAAAATCTAAAGCCCTCCAGTGTGGAGCAGTGGAGTCATGCTGCACTTAACTGCTTTCAAGTGTTTACGTTGATGCTATATAGGAATTTACTGTTCCCAGCAGCTTCTGGTGGGCTTGACTGGTTTTAATTGATTCATGACACTGCTCAGAGCCATTTTTGTACTACCAAAGTAGAAAACACCCGATAGTTTGAGGGATTATTTGTGGGTTTTGTAGAACACCGTCCAATTTTGATGTGAAGTTAAATGGAGAATCCACCACAACTCTTGGTGATTTGTCTGGCAGACACATCATCCTGTTAAAATATTATTCAGTTTTAAATTTGCTTGTTTTCCATCTTTGGAATCTATGTCATTCTCTCTAACTTTTAAATATTCAGTATTTGTACTATGCATATTAATTTTCATATGTTTGAATGAGCTGCTTTGAATCTTATCTGAAAGTTGGAGAAAAAAAAAAAACAATGAAAACCAATAATAATAATTAAAAAAAACCACAAAATAGCAAAGAACTCCAAACAAAAACACACCACAAAAACAACAACAAACAACCCAACAACAACAAAAATATAAAAACACAAACAAACAAAAAACACCAAACAAACCAACTAAAATCAACTATGTTGGTGTACTGTCTTCCACTGGTGCCACTCCAAAATGTAAACCTTGTAATTTTATGGTTATTTCCGTATCAGACTGTCATACCATTCAAGTTATTTCCTAATCCATGCTTATTCTTCTGCACTGCTGTATTTGTGTGTCCTTTTTTTTTTAACTAAACATTCCCCCCTTTCTCCCCCCGCCAATCTCCTGGGATTCATACTGAGCATTTGTGGCTGTCTGCTATGGCTATTTTAGCCTGTATTTTACGTAACAGAGCATAAGTAGGGATTTAGGCTTTGAAGTCCTAAATTCTGATCCTCAAAAATGATGATTAGAGCCATGTAGCTGTGACATCACCTTAAATCTCAAAATATGTATGTTTTTGTTGTTACATGCTCGTTCTTAGCTTGTTAAGAAACATTTTATTTTTAGGAGTGCTGTGTCACTAGGCATGCCATGCAGATAGGCAGCCTATACCCCTGTGTATTTCATATGTAGCATTAAATATGCCCCAAACAGAGCATCTAAAATTGAACGTTTTGTTTATATCACAAAGAAAGAGCTTAATGTGTCAATGGATTTGTAGGATAAAGAGGAGAAGCCATGTGCAAATACTGATAGTTACTGTGTTCTTTAGATTTTCTTTTCCTGTTGCACTTTAGTATTACAGTGATTCAGGTTAATCATTGTTAGAATTCCCTTTGGAAGGGAGAAAGGAAAAAAAAAAGGTTATGTCAACTTCTCTGTCCTATATGTATTATATAATCAAAAGCATATGGAAAGTTAGTGTAGGAGCCTCTTATGTTCCACAAAGTTGTTGTAAAATTTCTTAAAAGCCTGTCCCGGTACGCAGAGCATTTGTCTTTTCTCTGTAGCCCTTGTTAATAGGGAAGTTAGTTTGAAGCATACCATTCTAAGCTTTGCTGCAATGACTGTTCTCTCATTTGCAAGATCAGAGCCTAAAAGATAATTTATCATATAAACCCATACAAAATCATGTAAAATATAACCATAGAAGTGTTCTGGAGATTGGTAAGGTCAGTACGACATTGAAACCCACAGTGGTTAACAAGATAAAAAGCCAGGCCTCAGGAAGTACCACTGCTTCTCTGTCATTGTGTATTCCAAATATTGTTAACATTTTTTAATTACTGTACTGTATCACCTAAAGGTAATGAGACTTGGAGCTTTTTGGTTTTGCTATACAAACCACAGTAACTCTTGATCCCTCCTCCAAAGACAGTTTGAGTGGAGAAGTGTAATTAGAGGTAGCACCGGGCGGGCTCTCAATATCTGTCTTCCATGGGCTTTGTGATTCATCCATTTGAATTTGAGTGTAGTTTGCTTGTTTATGACCTTAAATATATCCTAGTTTGGTGGTTTTAAGACTTCAGTATAAATACATTTCAAAAATAAGCATAAATCATCTAATTGTACTGGAATAGCTTTTAATGCTGTGTCTGCCTTTGACTCAGCAGTTTTCCTCCTGTGTGCTTGTTGATAGAAGTGCCCTAGCTTTTCTTGTTTGACTTTATCTGTATTCTGATAAGGAAGTAAGACTTGTTTGTATGATCGACCTCTCTAGATGTTTGCATTTCTAGCCAGCTATAACACTACTTATTTTTCCTGAGTAAACAAAAACTTTAGCTCTGTTAAAATAGTTTCTGCTCCATATGTGCTTTGGTAGAGCACTAACTGGTTATAGTGATTGCTTTGTGAATTGCTTTTGAAATCTATCTGCATAACTAGAAATTAATTCTAATTACCAGAGTTCAGTTGTTATAATGGATTAATTTATAATTTATTTTTAAGAGAATCTGTAAAAGGTAAAGAAAATAACCAATTTCAGAAATACTCTTCAGAGTTTCAGGTCATGTATTTATAAATATTTCCTGGGAAAAGCCTCCCAGGTGTTCTGTAGCTCAGTGCTGTGATACACTGTCCAAGCCTGATGTTTTTACAAGGCATTATGTTAATGATAAATCTTACCATAGTTATTCTAGAAACTTAAATGAAGCAAGCTGTAAAAACTAAAGTAGAGTTATCAAAACTGCCTTAAGAAAATGTACATTTGTTGTGATTTTCATGTGAATGTTAAAGGGACATACAAACAGGAATTAGTTGCCCTCAGTGATGCATGTTAAACTCTGTAATTGAACGAAGAGATGCTCATTTTTTTCCCACTGAATAATTGCCTCTTGAAATTCAACCCATTCGCCTTTTGAATTACTCAGTACTGCACACTTTGTGTGGCATCGTATAACATCTAACAAGCTGAAAGACATACATACTTGGCCCCCTGGGACAAATTCTAACTGATTGCATAAAGTAGGAATTTAGTGGAGCAAGTCCATGGCCTATGTGGTCAAATATTCTGATTCTCTCATCAGACTATGTTGTCACTTCTTCAGCAGTACAATTCCTGTGAGCCAGAATAAAACACTAACTTTTTGTACTGAAGTATTCAGTTTCAGTAAATTCATTTTTGCCTCTTTGTGTCTATATCAGAGTTACAGACTGAAGGATCGTATCTTTCCTGTGTTCATCTTTCTTTGTTTGTTTGTTTTTTCAATGTGCCACATAAATATTTTGCATGATAAGGTAGCCCCCAGTCTCCTCATTGCTTACACTGCTTGTTCTTTGGTGTACTTTTATTGGACAATGATAAGACATGTGCCTAGAGCAAATAATTCCAGTCTGTCTGTCTTGTCCTCACAGCTGCTTTTAATTTTGCTTTGATACTGTCATGCTTTGTTTGGTACTTCATGAAGTATCTTACCAGAGACCAAGCTGTTGATTTGATCTTATTAAAGGAAGTCGAAATGCATTTTGTCAAGTAGCACAATGATACAGGAGGCTTTTGTTAATATGCTTTCTTATGCAATTTAATTGGAAACTTTGTAGACAGGTGGAGCCTAATATAAACATAATTTTTGTGTTTTGTAGCTGATCCTTCACAAGGGTAGCAATGTACATATACATGGTCAGTATATGAATCAGGTGGCATAAATGCTAATGAGTTCTACCTAGTGATGTGGAAGGAAAAAAACAAACACTGTCCCTCTTCATGCACCCCATCAACATTTGAAGGCAGAATGGAAATATGATGATCTCATGCAGGGAGAGTTTGAGCCCTGTAACTCTGGGGCTTTATCAGCTTCTGGGGATTTATCAGCTTGTATATTTCTGAAGTTTCTTCCTTTGCTCTGTTGGTTTCAAGCTGTATTAGTTCCTCTGCTGGAACGCTTGCAATTACTTACCTTCAGTCTTAGAAGTGTCAGCTACCCTGAATCCCTTGGTGTTTCTTGTAATATGGATGTACTAATCTGGGATGGATACTGCCTTAGTTAAGTAAAGAAGTTCTTCCTCAGCTTTTACCCTGTGAGAAGACTAGTCTTATATCTAGACTATGGGCAAATCATGCCTGACAAACTTGACTGCTTTTTATGAAGGATGCCTGGTTTTGTGGACAATGGGAGAGCTATGGATATTGTTTACCTTGACTATAATAACATCTTTATTGTTGATTCTCACTGTTTTCATATCACCAAGCTGGTGAGCTAGTGTCTCTAGAGCGTCTTTCCAGTTCCTCTTCCCCTCTGTATAGTGCAATTGAAGTTTTAACTCTGTTGACCTCAACAGCAACCTGTGAAGTGTGGGGAGTGACTAGAGCTTCCTGCAAGGGACAGGAAAGACTCATCTCTCAGACTGAGGATATGCATGTGGCTTTGATAGGATATGCTCAAGGGCTTTGACAGTGGAATAAGCTGGGAATCTCCCATATCCCAAGTAGAGAAAAGATGGTCTTGGGTTGGAAAGCAAGAAGTAACCCTCCAGAAGCCCAACTGATGCCTTTGCTGTGCTTGGGTCATTGCAGAAAGTCTTCTGTGAAATTGATGAGAAATTTTGATTTGGCATAAGAACATACGTTCCACTAAAAAAGATAGTTATGTTTTTGCAGTTTTTTCCTCAATTTAGGTAAGAGACATTTGTGTTAGGAAGCATTTATTCATTAATACCATGATATAGGAAGGTTTGGACTTGAATGACCTTGTAAAGAAACATTACCAAAACCACCTCTGTAGCCTTTTAATATAATAGTGACAAAACTCAACAGTAGTTTTTACTAGTTGAAAAAATAAACTGCTCTGTTTCATACATGACATGACTGTTTCCTTTTTTCACTTAAAATCATAGAGATATTTGCCAAGCCAAAATTCTATGAAGTTGCCATTGAGCTATCAGTTGGGTAAAGCCAAAGGTAAGGCATTGTTTCTGTAGAGGGGAAAAAAATGAAAGGATTTGAATTAATCATTGAGTACCAGGTCAGGGTTTGAGCGAGATAAGTTCCTTACTGAAACTGGTAGGTAATAAAAGAACTGAACTAACTATAAAGGGAATTTTAAAATAACTTTACATTCCTAGGCTTTATAATAAAAAAAAAAAAAAAACCATAAATCTCAGAGAACGGTTATTTCAGTAATATTTATTTACAGAAGAGTCTAACCATTTATTTCAGAACTAGTGATTAAATTAAAAAAAAATTCTATGGTATTAACTGTCATTTTCTATTTGGTATTATCCTATCTTCTACAAATCAAAAGCATAACAAATTGATGATGATTTTTAAACAAAATGTAATGTCTGATTAGCTTTATGCATGTAAGCTTTCTGTATTTTTCTGATGTGTGGATAAATTAAGTTACAGGAACAGAAAACTCTGTTCTAGGAACTAAAGGTTCAAAAACCAAAAATATGATAGGCAGATACCTTTGTGCCTCTGGGTTCAACTTCCCATAGATCTCATTTCACAAGGAAGTAAATCACTTTCTTTGACTTTTCGTCTCTCACCTATGTCCTGGTTTGTGTGGAAAGCTTTGCTCCTCCCCTTTTTGTGGCTAAAGCAGTATCATTAATAGGTCTGATGGTAAGTTGCAATATGCAAGCATGCACCTCTTGCTGACATTTTCTGTAGAAGCAAGGAAGGTATACCCAGATAAGCAGTTGAATGGGAGATACCTCAGAAGAAATGTGTGTGTGCCAGGATATGGTTTTGGTGATTCAGCAGGTGAATCTTTTCTCTCTGGTAGTTGTGGAACAAGAGTTCATTGCCTTGAAGTCCTAAACCACAAGCAGTATATAGTCTGGTATGTGGGTTGTTAAGCCTCAAAGATGAAGTGAGAGTTGAGTAATTTGAACAACTGCATGTTTCCTGACATTTTATCTTTTCAAATAAATGATAAAAGCAAAAGTAAAGATATACTCGCTGTGTATGTTAAAAGAAAATAAAATCCTGAATTAAAATTCTGGCATCAGGTGACTAGTTACAACTGGCTAACCATAATAGCACTTCACACTAATGACTGTTCTACTTCATTATAGTTATGTCATTTTTTTTTAGGGTTGTTTTTTCTCCACTCCAGGCTCTATGCTGTGGACACCTACCACTGATGTATTAGAATCATCTGCCTACTACTTGGTCTCAAAAATGTCTGCTTGCCTTTCAGCTCCCATATAAATCTTGTTCTATCTCTGTCTTGCATTCTCTGGAGCCTGATGGAGGTCTTTTGAGCAAGAAACACATGCGCTCATAAGCTACAAGTGAATGTGCTTTTATTGCATAGTGGTTCCAACAGCTTAGAACTTCCCCCTGCCCCTCCTAATGCCTGCCACACAGAAAATAACATAGAATTCTGTGTCTTTCATAGCATCGGTTGGGAACACCTGATTTAGGTGATGCATGTCTTTGTGTGAACAAAGACTTGAGCCTTCCAAATACAATGGCTGAACTCTCATTTTTGGAGGCTGGCACATGTTGATTTAGTGTGGTGTTTCTGAAGTGATTAATTAGCGCACTGTGAACCAAGTTCAGCATCACTCAGTCACTCCAGGGGAAATAAAATACACAACTGGATTGTTGGTTTTTCCTTCTACTTAAGAAAAATGCACAGTGTTAAGTACCACTTTGTGGCACCTGAAGATACCTCCCCCATTTAAGGGAGACTACTTAATATTCCACACTTAGCAATGCTGTTACTCTTTAAAAAGCACCATTAACAAGGGTAAGAATATACAAAAAGCCCGAGTTCAGCTGTCTTGCTTAGCAGAGCTTGAGATAGTTTTAATCTGTGTTGTGAACAACTCAGTGCTGTGTAATTTTTTTTCCAGATCTTTAACAGAAGCTTTATTTATTTTAATTATTTTAATCTTTTAACAATCTTAAGAGAACCACCGATCAGCTTCAACAAACAGTTCAAGGCATGCTGAGCTCCATTTTAGGGAATGGGTTGAAAGAAAGTATCCTATGAAAGCTGAGGAAAATCTCCTCATACAGTCTAGTTAAACTTCAAGTTCTTGGGTTATTTGAATGTTTTAAAACAGATTTTTATTACTCTTGCCTAACATATATATACACACCATAATCTAGGAAAATCTGTTGTCTTCATTCTCTAAAGTGCTTTTAAAAACAGTGGGTCTTTCTTCAATGGCATAACTTCAGCCATATTTAAGAATGCCATACCTACTGTTAATGCTTTCAAAAGAAACAATGACTTTGTGTGCATGATATTGTAAGAAAAAGAATTTGGGTACTCTTCAACCTCTTCTTAGAGAAGAATGCACAGCAGGCATTTTTGTATTAGCCACTAGGGTTGATTAACATAATTTGCTTTGTAACTAGCTTGGTAAACTATCCCTCTTCCAGTATCTCACTTGGAGGACTAGAATATTATGCAAGGCATTGAAAATTGAATTAATTCTACAGATGTGTAGGAAAAAAATCCAACCCAATGCATTATTTTTGGTCATACTTTTTCTGCAGTTGCTAATACAACTTTACTGGTTGGCAGTAGTCAATTATCAGCTGGGAGATGCGAGTTAGGAGTGAGATTTAGCCAACAGTTAGTAGATTTGTCAGAGGGAGAGGAGAAAACAGAGTAAGAGCTCAGGCATTAAACTGCTGACACTCATGCTAGTTTTCAATTTTAGTGGGTTTAGCAATTTTTATTTTTAGACTTGTGACATTTTTGGTACTTAAAGTTGAGATCTCTGTCAAGAAATTTTTGAGGATAAACTGCTAATGTTATGAAATCTGTATACTTGAGCTGAAATAGGAAAAAATTATCAGAATATTGTCAGACTTTCAGTGGCATTTGGTCTGATTTGTGTATTTCAAAAAAGTTTTAAAACCAGATGTTAAGTATTTAACTCACTTCAGAATACAACTGTAGAATAGAAATTTCCTGCTCTTAAACCATATTAGAAGAGAAGGTGACTAGCCTGTTTCAGTGCATTATAAATTATGGTGTTTCTGTTGCTCTTTTACCTTTTTTGCATTAGTGATACAGAAAGAAACAGAGATTGAGAAAATGTTTGGGAAAAAAAAATAGGGGCTAATTGCGGCTTTTGAGTACTATGTTATACAAGGTGGTCCTTGTCGGACACAACTACTTGCTTAATTAAAAGTGCTTGCAGTTGTGGGAACAGGCTTAGAAAATTCCTGATCCTGTTTTGCTGCACAGGCTCAGTAAAGGTTAACTTCTGTAAACAACCAAAGGCCTTGACTGTAAAGAAAAAAAATATTTGTGAAAGCAGGCCTCTCTGTGCAAGCAGATCACCCTTCACCAAGTGGATCTGAGCTGCTCGGTTGTAACGTGACTGAGGGTATGTTCAGAACCAAAAGTTGGGGCAAACTTACAAGAGGTGATGAATGAATGAAATACTGTATTTTTTGACCCCTTCAGCAAATGTTTTTCCAGACTATATAAAAAAAAGAGTTGGAGCCAAGACTGGATAAAAGCAGAGGACACCTCTACAAAAACACTAGTATGCTTGATCAGGGAATAAAGTAAGACAGGCACCTAGGAAAAAAGAGAGAGAAAGCTATAAAATCTTTGTATACAAGTGAGAGGTTTAAAAGCATAGTTAAACTAACAAAGAAGTGCACTTTATCTTAAGCAGTAAGGAAAAAGATGGAGTGGTAGAATATTGTAATAACTCCTATAAGCTATATGGGAAAAAATAATTCAGGCAATGAGTCTGATAATTAATAATGTAAAAAATGTAGTAAGCCTTACATTGCCTCCTCTAACTTAAAGTATTAGAGATACAAATGACAGAAGTACCAGAGCAGGCAAACTTTTAAAAATAGTATGACATCAGGCTCTACCTGTTATGTGTACAAGGACATGGGAGGAGTCCTCTAAGATTATTTTTTTTTTTCTTGAAGGAATTGAATCCATCTGAATTAGACCAAACCAGAAGAATGCAACAAAAGACTTGCACAAAATAAAGGAACATGGCTGTGTTTGAAAGGAAACCTTAGCAAGTGTTCCTATTCCACAACTCCCAACTTCAAATTACTTTGCTGTGATTTTATGTCACCTGCAATATCTATTCCTATCTGTGTTTGCCTAGTGCAAAGGAGATCTGTTTCTGGTGCTACCACTTGCTTATGCTTCCATTCATCAGTTCAAGGAGTGGTGCTGAGGAGCAACTCATTGCAAAATGAATCTCATCTCTGAAACATTTTGGCTCAAATGAGTTGCTTTGTCTATATAAAAATATATGTTTTAGGAGGGCTATTTTATTTTATGAATAGCTTTCATTCTGTCTTTTAAGGGAGAGAGACACTATATGAAGTGCAAGAGTAGGGACAGATTATCTGATGTCATCTTGTGTCTTCATCTGACTGAAGTATCATACCTGACTCTGTGTCTAACCTGGTGGTAAACAGCTAAGGCTGTCTATCATTTTTAGCCCTTCACTGTATTTTCCCAGTTTAAGCTCCCAAGCATCCTAGGAAGGAGCATAGCCATGTACAATTTTGCCTCTTCTCTCCTAGGAAATTCATATGTAAATTACTTTGTAATCTCTTGCAGAGATCCATCTGATTAAGAAACGTAAATGGAAGTGAACAGGGAGGGACGACAATAGCAAGTGGAAGGGGACAGATTCAAATTATACAATATTAGACGGTTATAAATGTTCAGAAAGCACTTCTGTTTTAAACCCATGTTAGAGAAAATGGCCTTCAAAGTATCTTTCAGTGCTGTTCAAAGTCATGTGCTACTTGAAACTATGGGATGATATCTGTATGAAATTGTATGGGAAAAGATCTGTCTTCCTTATCATTTGGTAATTGCCTCTGAGCCTACAGTAGGTCACATTCCTTTCATGATCAAAATAAAACATGGGAATTTACATTTTATAAATATTTTCATACTTGAGGTATTTTTCAAGTATTCTGAAGAATCTTTTGCTGGATTAGCAACCCTATACCCACAGCCATATTGAACTAAATGTCAGTTAGAGCCATATTAAATTAAATGGAAGACACAAGAGATTTTTGTAGGAATTGCCTTAATTTACCCCCCCAACCCTCCGCCTTAGCAAGCTATAGCTATGAGAACACAGATTTTATAACTCACAGTTTCACGATGGCACTGTCTGCACATCTATGAAATTCTTACAGGCATCCTTTGAAGGCTCCATGACCTTTCCCTGGTGGGAATCCTGTCTTTATATAAGTTTACTGATTTTGTCCTGACCAGATTTTCTCCTTTTTGTTCACCTTCTCTGGTGAAAGAACCCAGTAGATGCTATTAAGACCCTTCTTAACATCCAGAATTTGAACTCCACATTGAAGGGGCTTCTGAAATGCAAGTTACACCTTCGGTGTACTTCAGATGTATAGATATGTGGAAGGTTCTCTGGGAAGATAAGACAGTCAAGGCTGTGGCTTTTGGTGTTACCACCATGATATGACACAGGAGGATTTCATCTCTCTTAATTAGAAACTCAGTGCTTAACAGAGGGTATAGCTCATTTGGCAGCATCTGTGAGATGTCTAGGGAATAATTCTGTATTTTAGTATCTTTATATCTTTATTTGCAATTTCATCTTTACAATCAGTAGGAACCAAAGCACCAAAACACTTCACCAAATGCTATGTTTCTGTAAAAAATCAACACAGGGAAAAAAAATCTATATTATGGAATATTTGGTATATTTAGTTATATATTAAAGCCACAAACTGGACTCTTTTTCCACTCAAGGCATTGATAATAGCTTTAACTGATTTACACTTAAATTATACTTGTGTAATTTCTGTTAAATCAAAAATTAATCTTACCCTGGTAAATTGTTAGCTGATGCAGGAAGTTCAAATATAACATTGCTACAGCATCATCTTTTGCATGTACTTCTCTGAAAATCGATGTTGCTGTCTCCTTTCTGAATGTGATAATGGACTGCATGTTTCTCAAAATGAATTTAAAGATGAATTGTTACCATTCTTGAAGGCTCTGTGTAAGGAAGTTACATAAAGTAAGTGGCGCTAAGAGATGGAAAGAATAAATAATTTTATATAAGCTGATTATTTTGGTATTTTTATGCTATGCAACAATGAAAGTTCTAATCAGCTGTGATACCAAAATTTGAATTTTAGGTTTATGAGGAGCATTCATTGTTTGTAGCAGAAGCTTTTGCTGTTTTACTTGCAGACTAATAATAATTCAGGAAACAGGTTGGATGTCAAGTATTTTGTTACAAATTTATTCTGCAAAGCTGGCAGCTATATATTTATCTATGCATAGTTGGTGTAATACTGCTAAATGTTTGTAATGAAAGAGTAGAATTATTGGCACTAGGATCTAAGGATGTAAATACCATTTGGTATATAAAAGCAGAAAGCTGTAAATTACTATGGTACTAACTAGACTAATCACCCACACTTACTTTCATAAGAAATACATTACTGAACTCTGTCTAGTTTATTTATATTTCATCCTTAAATCATGCCAGTTGTGTTTGAGGAGAGAGGCAAGTATTGGTAGTTTTCATAACTTTCCATGCATGAATAGCAGCAAAACAAATCTGATACTACAGACACTATTTTTTCCCACAACTTTTGTTGCTAAAGCTAGAAGTAGGTAGGGAAGTTCCTGGCAATGTGATAACTTTTGATCTGCCCTAGAAAGCAAGGCTGTGCTGAAGAATGACTGCCTGACAATTTCATGTCAGTCTTTTATGAGACTGAACAAGAGCAATTCGACCTCAAAGGTTCTGGATATGCTTTGTGCAAAACAGACCTTGTCTCTTCCACCTGCTATTTTAGCTTTGTACAGGTTGATACCTTCCTCTACTCACACATAGTATAGTCATCACCACTCGTAAGCCTTTTCCATTGAACTTTTGTGTTCAAAACATACCTGAGAGGCCAGTAGAAGTCATATTTTCAGCAGGGTGAACTTTTTTATTGCCAGATAGTTGATATATGTGTACCACAAAACTAGAGTCAGTCTGGGCTCATTTTGCTTTTCCTAACGCTGTGTTATAACATAAATCACTGACTTTTTCATCAGCCTTACACAGCCTAGTTGCCTTAATTGAATATGTTTGGGTCATTGAGAGTTAAGAGCTGTTTATGGAATGTTAACATTGGTAGGAAACAATAGTAGTGGTCATCTTCTGCTCTCTGATGATAAATGTAATGTTGTATTCAGTGACATTTAATATTTGCAAATATCATATAATATATACAAATGGGCTTACAAAATTGGCAGGTTGCAGCTGTTGTTACTGTCTATGTTCCATACACTTTATTTGGTCTTCTGAATCACATTAGCAGTTGAGCTCTGAAGCAATGGCTGAAGCTGGGTGGCTGTGAATGTTGAGTTGCAGTGGTCGTCTACTTACCATATTAAGGAAGCATGTTTTTTGTTTTATGAGCACCATATGCTGTGAGCTAACATAGCTTAAAGGCAAATATGTCCCATGTTAAAGCTACCCAAATTGTAGAGCTAGTAATGTCCGCTTTCAGGTGTGAAAGCAAGCTGAGAGCAGTGTTTGATGGCTGTCTTTTGTTCACAGATCTAATCCTTCCTTTCTTTGAACCGTTGCATTTGCTTCCATGTTATTACTTGTGTTTTGCTTTAAGAATGAGGCTCATTCAATTTTATACTCATTTGGAATGCAGATATTTGAAACTGAACTACAGAATTCATAAACTATATCCAAAATTTGTTTGTAAGTGCTATCAAACTTTTCTATGAAGTTTTTATTTCTGTTGGAGAAATAGAAACATTTTTTGTATTTCCTTATATAAACTTATGTGATGTATTAAATGTGAAGGTAAAATTAATTCCTTAAATTACAGCTGGCGCTTTTGTTAGAAAAATGGTGATGTGCAAGGCAGTTTGGGAGTTGTATATATTTTTTGCCAAAAATTCTCATGTTGCTCTTCCTTCCTTTGTACTGTAAGATCAGGGAATAGTACAAAGCTGTGCCCGGAATTAATCAGTACTCATTTCTACAAAAAGCTTCATACCAGCAGTATATTTGGGAAAAAAAAAATAATAAAAAAAATTACAAACTTGCAGAATGACATAGTATACAACCATAAATTAAAACAGTCTGTATGATTTCAGAATCTTCCTGCATAAAGGCCCAGGATATAGGAAGGAAGTGGGGTTCCTCCTAGTAATAGTTACTGTCTGAATCCTGGAGGGAACTCTGTGTCATTTCGTAATATATCCTTTATGTGTTTCCCTCACTAACATGCTAAAACTAATAATAGTTTCTCATTCTGCTTTGTCAAAGCTAATCTTTAATTAGATGGATTAATTTTAGAACTAAAGCAAATGTCTTAAATATGTGAGTAAAACTTAGTTTCTTTTAAAATAGCAAACAGACACAGTGAATAGCTGCGACTGCACTGGATTATTTTATATAAAAATATATCTTGTCATTAATGACAGTTGTCAAAGGAATATGTTGTTAATAATTCTAAAGGCCTAGTAATGCAGGTGGAGATAATGGAGTGAAATTGTCAAGAGAGAATTTCAAAATTTTGCACAATTTTCTCTCTTTTTTTTAAACTGTTAAGGTAAATTCATATATATCTTGAATTGCAGGTCACCCTTTCTGGTGAACATAGTAATTGGAAATAGCTAATATAAATCTTTTTACCTAAGAATCAGTTGTACAAAGAGAACTTGACACACGTTTTGGGGAGGAACTGCTCAACTACCAGAAGTGCTTTAGCTTTTCCTGGCTAAATCCCAAATATTCTGACCATATGGAACAATTTAGCAGAAAATACATAATTATCAAACAGATCTGTCTTTGCCACCTTGAAAATTATTTCTTGTGGCAGGGTAAGTGAAACCTCATGTTTAGCTTTTATTTCATTTGATCTTCCGCTCTATTGGCAGAAGATTACAAAAGAAAATATGACAGATGGCACTATTAAAATGTGAGTTGATTTGTGCTTACTCTAATAGGAATCTGAATATACTTGATAAAGGCATGGCACAAACTTCTAACTGAAAATTTGAAGCAAAGAAACCAAAGTACATTTATCTTGGTAAGAACCTGAACTATCTATGTAACTGTAAAAACAAGTTTAATATTATGCAGGTGTTCGCAAGCAAATATGTGCACATTATTACATTCATTATAAATAAAGCTGCCATCAGATTTTGGCTCTAAGCTTGTTTCTATTTTTATTTCATATGTGGAGGCCAAAATTCAGTCAATGCTATTTCTCCATTGTAGCACCCACTCTGTGGGCAGATCTCTTTACTGATGTTATAGCCTTATCTATAAAAAACACTTTTTACAGTGTAAGAAATGTGCTGTCAAAATTAATTCTGTATGTTCCATATTAAATGACTTTTGATTTATCTTAATTAACTTAAGGATCTAAAGTCCTTTCAAAACTGAGATTTCTGGACTAGTTTATGCATTTCCCATGAAGGGTCCATCCCATAAAAGAATAGAATGGCTCATTCAGCACAGACAGGATCAGGGACTGATCTTGTCCTTTGTGGTCAGTGCCCCAACTAGGAACCTGCATTCTAATTTTAACTTTAAAGCTTGGGAAAACTTTTTTCTGCTTTTGTTTGTTATTAAAAATTTTCAACAGGAAGAGTAGGTTTTACCTGTACTCCAGCTTTCAGATTTCTGATGCAGTGGAAGGAAGGAGTGGGGAACACCTGTAGGAGAGCTGGGAATGAAACCTGGGTTTATAGCATATCGCGATACTGTAAGAAAAGGACTATGTCATTTTCTCCAGACATTTAATCATCAGTGGCTACCAGCTGTTAGAAGAACCTGGATTTATGCCATACTGGGTAGAGTCAGGAGAACACCTAGTTTCTGGACCATGCTTGGGGGCAGGGTGAAGTGGGTACTGAGCCATTCTTTCCCATTCAGAGGGAGATGTGTACCTGTCAGCTCTACATGGTGGGGCTTATGGAAACTGAAGTGTACAGGATATTTAGATTGTGAGATTTCTAAATTAATAGATTTGATATAAATCCCCAAATTTCATGTATCAGATCCTTTATATGGATCTAGCCTTCTGGAGTTTGGTTGTACAGTACTCTGGCCTATGGTGATATTAATCTCTATTACAATTGTCCATGTTAAAATAGTATTTCCTATTATGTAACTGTTTTCAGAAGTTTTGGAGACAGACACTTAAGTGTTCAAACCACCTACTAAAATGGTAAAAATGTTTTTCACTTCAGTAGCTACAGTTAATAAATACCAATGAAAAACATTTTAATAAACTTGTAGTTATTCTTGTTTCAGCTTGTCTGGCAAAATTTAAATACAGTGATGGGGTGGATTGTTCATTAAGTTGGACTAGTTGTCTTTTGTTTCTTCCTTATGAAGATTTTGGTGGAGTCTCCTGAAGCAGTGTTGGAGGTGGTATCGGATGGTCTGTTCCCATAGTGCATGGTTACTTCATTTATCAAATTCTGTTTAAAACAACTGAGGCTCTCTAGAGAGATCTGAGAGACAGATGTCATTAATTTTGTTATATTTGTAAGACCCTAACTTGATTTAATTGGAACAGATGCAGAAAAGGCCTAGAGAGTATATGTTACAGGAGATGAGTGAGTTTGTCATACTTAGCAGGGCAAAATGAAGGCTAGGGGCTATGACTGCTGTCTACAAATATACCACGTGGGGTAGCACTGATAAGGAAGACGAGCTGTTGAAGATAATGGAGAATATAGGGATGAGCTGGGTGTGATAAAATGTGCACTGGAGTTCTGAAGGTTTCTAGTAGCAAAATAAACCTTATTAGAATTCCAGGAAAAAAAGAAGAGGGACTAAGCATTTTTAGGATTTAGCTGGGTATTTACTGTGGTGATGTGGTCCCTCTAAAGTCTTACATTCTTACAACAGTTACTGACTGAAAATGTTGCTTTCTCTCCTTTAAGACGTTACGCCTTCCAGTTTAGCTTTCTAATGGCATTTCAGATGCAGTGAAGGTTGAATATGCTTTTAAAAGCATTTTGAGAGGAAATAATTACTTACATACAGCCTTTCAAAGTTTCTTTCAAAATAAGAATATATGGAATTCCTAAACAAGAAAAGAATGTGTATGAAATGAAGTCAATGAAATATGTTGTTCTTTCTGATCTCATGTTTCCTGTAACACTGTGGAACAAAGTTCCATGGAAAAGGACAGAATTATCTTTTAAAATTGTGGCATAAAATTTTGAACTCCAGAGATACAAGATACTGTAACAATACATTTTGCATACCTTATGAGCTGCATAGCTAGATAGTGGTCACAAGTCTAGAAAGGTCCCCTGTGCTGTTAGATCTCACAGTAACTTGTGTTTCTAAACAGTTTGAAACCAAACACCCACCTCACCAATATAAACAGGAAAAAACCCCCAAACCTGAAACCCTCAAAACTTCTAACCTCTTCACAAGGAAAAAACTCTTCAAGGCCACAGAACTCACTTTGGAAGTGTAAAACTGCAACAAGTAACTGAATGTTGTATTAGAAGCCTGAGATACTATTTTGCTTTTCTGTGGTTGCAGGACCTTTATTTATGTGTATCAGTGGTCAATTAAGTGTTTATGCTTAACACTTTTAAGTATGTGTCTTGATTTCTGAGGCAGTTTATTAATAGTAGAATGGATGTATTGAAAATTTTGAGACATTTTAATGTAGTTTTTGGTTTACTGAAAAGTTTGTGCTGTGGCAGGGATGTATCATTTCTGCACTGAGAATTATTTGGAATAGAGCATTAACTGGTTATTTAAATTACAAGTAAAAGCCTAGATTGAATTTTGAATTTTAAAAACATAAAACATGTTAAAATATTTTTAAGGCAAAACCCATCTCTGTCTATGAGAACTGGTAGATGTGCCTCATAATGCACTAGTCAAACTCACCTTATGCTTTATCTTTAACCTTTCTGAAAGACTAGTGAATGAGTTGTTCAGTAGCAAGGGTGCGTTAGTACTCAGTGTAATATATCTGAGGTATATTGTAATGTTTATGTAGTTTTGCTGTCTTAAAATGCTGCCATGACTGAAGCCATGAGGAAAGACAGCTGTCACTTTTGGAGACAGCTTCAGTTAAAACAGTGTATTTAACCATGAAGTTTGTGATGTTTCTCCAAAATAACAGTGGAAACCCAGTGTCTTGTCCAAATTCTGGCTCAGAGTTGTTATGCATTTAGCCCATCACAAATAAACTCATTAGGTAAGATCTAATTCCTGTCCTGGTTACCTGCCATTACCTATTCAGCTTTCCGTAGGAGAGCGAGTTTAAGGTTCATTTCTTCTAAGAGGCTTTCTGCTGGTTAAAAATAATAGCAGGGAGAGCTGGAGCTCTTTCATAGAGGCTTTCCCATATTTCAGGTGCTAGAAAGAAGGGGTTTATGGTTTTCTTCTTCCTCCTGTTTAGTGTTTACCCATGTAGTTATGCACTTAGCGGAACAATGGCTTGCCAGTACAACAAACTATTAAAATTTATCTCCCAGTTGTATTCTACGTGAGTTTTATGACTGAAATTGTGGTTCAGTAAACAAATAATGTGACTAATATGTTGCTTCACCTTTTGTAACTTATAAGGCACTTAAAAAAGTTGCTGATAGGCATTTGTTTGATTGTTTTTCTATAGATCTGCTATTTAATAATTATTTAAATGACAAATGAAAATAATTAAATGAAAATATTATTCTATAGAAGATACATATTCAAATAAATACTGTGTTCAAGTATAGCATATGAAAACCAGACTAAAGAGGAATTAAAATATTAGGTTACTGTATTCCAGGATAAGATGGTTTAGCAACAAAAGATGGACAGATGCATTTTGAAACTTTGTGATTTGTTTTTTCTGCTTTTGTTTGTTATTAATGTTGCAATAAACCAAGATTTTTAAAAACATAAGTTTGTTTTTTTTTTTTTAAATAGAATGTTAAACTCATTTACTGTCTCATAATCTTGTAATCCCAAAATATAATTTCTGGGAAATTTGCATCTGCCTTTGAGTCTTGGCCAGTGAAATTTGATTTAAGTTTAGGTAGAAAAAGGTGACACTCCTGCCAAGTTTTTGTCTGCCGTACGATTTATAATTCTGAACATTGGAAATGTATCCTTGCCATAGACCTGGAAACCAAGTAGCATTGGTCTGAGCTCACGTGTCAATTTTGAAAGGGCAAATAACAGACTTCCTTAGGCCAAAAATATCTCTTGTGCTAAATTATTTAAGAATAGTATTTGATCACATATAAATAGAAAATAATATTTTTCCCTTTGGACCTTTTTTGTATAGGGAGGGAAACACAAGGTCATTTTAAAATTAGATGGATTTTGTTGGGTGAATCTGAAATATCACACATTCAGTAACTGGCGCTGAGAAAAATGTTGTATACTCTTTGTTCGTTGTGTTTGTTATGTATTGATTGCAAAGAATAGAATATTTTGGACTCCTGCAGCAGTTCAGGTAATGTGCACCACTCTGTGCTTTTCTGTACTTGAGTGTAAAATATGTATGAATACATGTCTGAAGTGTCAGTACAGCAGACCCTTGGGAAGTTCTGGAGCTGTACCTTGAGTAATTTTAGTCCAACGCTGACAAAATATTTACTGTAACTCTGTTTCATCCATGGTCTGTGAAGTGTTCAAGGATGATTCTGAATAGAACCTTAATATTGAAAGTTCTTTATCTTGATCATACCAAAAGTATGAATAATTTCTTTTAGTCTAGCAAACAAATGCAGCTTTATTGTAGTTGTTACTTTGCTGGCAAACACTAAAGGTCCCTAATAGTTTCTATTTTCTATTTAAATCTTTTGTTTTAAGGAGTGTTTAATTTTCAGAATCATCCACTTCGAGATGAAGCTGTTTGTTTGTTTTTTTGTTTGGGGTGTTTTTTGTTAATTCGCTTTGTTTGTTGTTATGGTGGTTTTGGTTTTGTATGTGGTGTTTGTTTTGTTTCCTCTGTAGCTGAAGCATTTTGGGGGAAAACTTACATTTTTTTCCTTCTTTGAAGAAAAATTTTATACTTGAATGTCCTCACAGCTGGGTAGACTGGTGCACTCTCTGCTGTGTCTGGTTGTATAGCTGATGAGTTTACATTTTATGTGGTTTGAATTTGTGTTAAACTAGAAAGGCGTGGATGACTGGAAATTGAGAAGTGCACACAAAGAGAATTTGCATAATGTTCTGTGCAGATTTGTGGAACAGAGGGACTCTGATTTGAGTCACTGGCACAGGCTCTGCATTGCAATTAACACATGCCTGGAAATTACTGATTTCTAATGTTCTGTACACATTTGTAGGTGATCTCTATCTGCACAGCAATTAAATTATTTGCTCTCAAGAGCCCAAGAAATTCCCATAACCTGACCACTTTTTTTCCCTTGTTCTCTTCTTTTTTTAATCAGTGGAAATAATTTTTTCAGCCTTTTTGTTCCATCTCTCTTGTTAAAACTTGTTCTAGTAATAGTGCTATTACCCCTTGGACTATTTTTATTTTTTTTTCTTCCTCCACCAGCCATAACCTGGAAATATCTGTCTCCCATGGCTCATAGGTTATTTTAATTGCTTTTCCTAAATATGTAGCCATATTTATGTCTCAGAATTAGGAGAAAATATGCTCACAAATCAAAGCACCGCATCCTCTCATGTTGAAGTTTGTTCATAGTTAATTTTGTAACCTTTCTTTGTCTTTTGCTATAGAAGTACCAGAATATAGGCAAGTCCTGCATATGTGTTATTGGTATTTTTCTACTTTAAAGCATATTATTATTTGAAATCAATTACATTATGATAAAAATTTGGCATATTCAGCCATTCAAATGCTTAAGAGGAAAAATGCTACTAGTCACTCCAAACTGCATTTTCACCCTTATTTTGCTTATGTTTACAAAAAAATCCACTTATTCAATGTCCATGACTAATTTTGTAAATTGTTTTCTTCATATATTTCTCCTGACTTATGTCAGAATTGTGATGGATTGTTTTTTTACATTTTTATCAATGTATTTGTGTTTTGATAGTAATGGAAAATACGTAGTTTTATACATCCGTCCACAGTTGACTGTAATTTACAAGCTGTATTGTAAATTGTAATACATCTTACAAGACTGACCTTATATTATTTTGTCTTCAGACATGTAAGATATAAAAATGAATATTGTGACTTTCAGATTTAATTGTTAGTAGATGGTAGAATAATCAGAGGCTGAGGTATTGGAATTAGAAAATGAAAAATATGGGACTCTTCAATATTGTCCTTGTTGAACTTTAGGAGGTTTGCATGGGCCAACCTCTCAAGCTTGTCAGGTCCTTCTGGATGGTATCCCTTCCATCCAGCATGCCAACCACACCTCATAACTTGGTGGTGTTGAAAAACTTACCGAGTGTGCACTCAGTCCCTCTGTCGATGTCACCACAGAAGATGTTACCAGCACCAGTCCCAATACTGACCCCTGACAGGTCAGTGATGTCACTGGTCTCCACTCAAACATTGAACCATTGACTGCAACTCCTTGAAAGTATTTTCTGTTGTATATCTAAGCACAGAGCAATCCTTAGTAGGTTTTGTCAATGAAATGTACTTGTTTGTCCTATCTAGTAGAAGTGTAACTATTTACAAAATATGCAATCAGTGCATCTTTCTAGGAAGAAAACCCCATTAATTACTACAGTTTCATAAACTTTTCCTTTTATAGTCTCAGATACAGGTGCAAAATATTTCATAAAATCTTAAATAATGGAGATAGATAAGGTTGCATATAGCTACATGGAGATATAATATTTTCTTCCACTTAACATGACTCTTTTGCCAGTATAAACACTTCTATGTATGTTAATGATTTAGGCAAGAGTTTAATATTAAATTCAGTTTTCTAAGTGCCCTCCTTGTCTTGGCTGGTGAACTTTGAGTTGGAGTTTAGCATTTGTTGCTGAAGTGAGTAGGACCACCCCTTTCATGAGAAATGTTTTTTTAAAGTAATCTAGAGCAGACTAGTTGAATTTATAATTCCACTGAAAAGGTTATGAAACAGTTTAAGTTGGTTCTGACTGCAAACTTTGACCTGTTTGGCTGAATTTTGGGAACTGTGCCAAAAATTGATATAAAACAGTTCTGGGAAGCTCTTTAAGACTAAATTCCAGGACTGCATGACTGATGTGCTAACGATATACTTGTGATATGGGGCAAATATTTCAATACAATTTTAGGCTTGAACAGATCATTCACCTAAAAATAAAAATGATGTCCAGCCCAATTTAAGTAATTTGATGCATCTCAATAGGACTTCAAAAAAACCTAGTTAAAATTTGGCATCTTGATATTCTTTTCTCTACCGCTCTATGCAGTGAACTACCCTGGTCCTCAAAGTTCTTCCTATGCTTTGTGTTCCCCAAAGAAAAGTTAGGAAAGAGAAGAGGCTCTAACCACAGAGTATTTTCATATGGTTTCCATGTAGCTTTTCAACCAGCAATTGCAGAATGGTTTGTATTCAGCACTCTTATAACACGTGGCTGGTTTAAGTGAATTCTGTGATGGAAACTGTTTAATCATGCATTTCTTCACTCCTTTAATAATAATGAGACATTTGATGTGGGAATGCTCAAGTTTCAATGGAGAAGAATCTCTCCAGAATCCAGAGCTGAGCACCAACAAACGCAGCATATTTTCACCTTTTATGTCAGAAAAACTTCTTTATTCACTCAACACAGAAAAGAATGCCTCTTTTTTTGTTGTTGTCATTTATTTTGTTCTTATGTTTTGTAAAAAAGCAACTTTTTATTTCCAAATTAAGTGATTTCTAGATTTGAGGAAAACAATATAATAGAACTTGGTATTGCCAGTGTCCTGATATACATTTCTAGGGATGCTTGTCTCTTGTTCTATGACCAGACAACCAAATAGTCCATAAGATGGTAGTCACATGCACATTAAAGACATTTATTAATCTTTACTGATATGAATTTTGAATATTTGTACAAGTATTGCAGATGTGTCCCTTTCATGGAAAAGAAAATTAACGCTTTTGAATGCCTCTCTGTATTACTTGAAATTTAGGTCCGATATTGTTTTCTTATAATAGCAGACAAGTCCAGTATTTGTATGTTAAATCAGGCTTCTATATGAATGCCCTTCAGTAGGTTGTGTAGATAGTTGCTGACATATACCATATGCTCATTTATTTCCACTTCCAGTTACTTTAACTTTGCAACAGTTAGCACAGGTAGTGCCCTCTTGAGTATGTCAGAAGGTGGTATTTGTACTTGCTCTGTGATAATTTTGCTATTCTCTGTTGCTGTAATTTCTGGTAGAGTAAGTAAGGGATTGCCATTTATGGGATTCCTGCTGAAGGTGCTGTGGTAGCTACAGATTGCTGTGTGGTTGTTGATTTTGCAAACTGAACTGGGTGAAATGGTAGAGATAGGACTTCAGAGCAGCTGGCTGTCAAGTGAGGTAATGATGGCAAAGGTTCTCACTGAGAACAGGAATGACAGACGGAAGGAAGAAGCTCTTTACTCTGAGGTTGTTTGAACACCAGAACAGGTTGCACAGGGAGGTGGTGGAGGCCCCAGCCCTGGAGACATTCTAAGTCAAGCTTGAGGAAACTCTGAGCAACCTGATCTAGTTGAGGATGTCCCTGCTTAATTTAGGGTGTTGGAGTAGATGACTTTTGGAGGTCCATTCCAACCCAGGGCATTCTATGGAAGAAGAGGATACCAGTTGCTGTGGCTTGCATATGGGGGGAGCATAGCTACCAAGTAGAAACCCTGAAGATCAAGCATTTGAAGGTGAGAAAGGCCTTTTTCATCCTGGTCTCAGCTCAGGGACAGCATGGAGATTAAATGACATGGTGTATAGAAATATTTTTTAAACAAACAACCAAAAAAAACCAAACCAAAACAAACTAAAACCATTTTCCTCAGGTTAACTTCTGAGTATCTCAGCAGATACTTCATGAAAATAATCTGCCATGTATTATTAGTTGATTCGGCATGCTACTTATGCAGTTTAGGATATATCCCCAAGCTGTTTCTCATGATGAATGTTACTCCCTGGAAAGCAGGAAGACTGCTTAAAACCTGTTGTCCTTAGGTATTGAAAATAATTTTTCAATGAATACTTACATGGTTTTAAAATGAAAGATGTGTTCTGGCAGTTGTTGGAACTCAACTGCTGGAATTGTGTTCCAGACCTGAAGAAGTAGCTGTATGTCAGATTTTTTTTTTTTCCCTGCCGTACTCTTAATCTAATAAGGTATGCTACAATACAAATCTCTCACCACCTGAATGCAACAGAACCAGAGATGAGCTGGCAAACACTGATGTTACCACTGTTATGTAATTTTTCTTTGTAGATATAAAACTGTCTTTTTACATTTGTTGATTTGGGTGCTAAAGCATTAAAACAAGTGTACCAGATGCTATAAGGTTAATGAGTCTGGAAAAACCTGTTAAAGGTTGCTGTCTATTTTTGTTGTCTCTGGGATTTAGCTTTTACTTCAAATCAGGATAGTCTGGGCAATGGAAATGATGCTTGTTTCTTTCCAAATAGGCAATGACTGTCATTTAATCCTATGACCAGCAAGTGCTGACAGTCTAACCTTCTTGGTAAAATTGTGTAGCAGAGGCTTTCTTTTTGAGGTGTTCATTATTTTTTTTTTTTTAGAAGTGTATGTAAAAAACTGCCTTACTTTTGTTGCTCTGAAGTTATTGTTGAGACATTCTGAGAAGTAATTTGATTGTGTCCTTCATGTATTTTAGAGCATATATACAGACTGTTTCTATTGACTCCATGGGAGCATTCACATTTTAATTTCCTGTAGCTGAAAATTAAGAGGGGATAGGCTGAAATTTGTTGTACTTAATTCAGAGATTCAAGGATTATAAAGCAATGAACTATTGGGATTATTTTGTCTGACTACGTAAGAGACTAGGAAAAGAGGCAGAATGCATGGCTGATTTTGAACTAGGTGATGTTGACTGTAATATTACCTTTAGTTACGTGTTTTAGTTCTCATTATCATAAACTGTTATATATCTTCAGCTGCTATTTCTGAGGCCATGGTGTTGTGTGCTGTAACTAAATCTTTTCAGAATTTCTGCTTCCCAAGATGGCCCTCCTGTACCATAAGGTCACTTGGGATCTGGCAGCCTTCAATTTAACTCTAGTGATGCATCCATAGCAAGTTTGCATCCAGGTAGACAAGGTTGCTCAAGTGTCAGGGACCTGTGTTGTCTCTTACTGTCATAGTAATTGTGTCAACCTAAAATCTTACTAGCAATTTCTTTTTAATATTTGCTTGAAAACTATTGATAAAGAAGTTTGATCAGAGGGGGCTGGTAATTACCATACCTTAGTTATATTAGCATTGTAAACTTTGTAAGTTACATTTATAATTTATTTTACTGAAGTTTATACTTGGTTTGAATACAAGTGTTATTTTGGTTGGTTTTTTTAAATGCTACTTTATTTTAAATATTTATTTGCCTGAGTTTTTTGTCATCCATTCCATTGTCTTATCTCCCCATCAGGAAATTTAAAAAGCTGTTTTAAAAATCTTGACTAAAATTTATCAAGTCTTAAAGATCTAAATAATTCATATTTGTTCACTTCTGTTTAACTCTGTTTGACTAAAAGGGCATTAAGCATGAAATATGAATATTTCACTTATTCTCTGAAGTATTAAATATAAATAGTTGGTCATATTTCTTGTGGTTTTCCTACATTATTTTTTTATCTCTTCCACCTAACAAGAAACTACTTTTGTTGAAATTATGTGCTTCTAGCTGATATGACTTCTGATTTTTGTGAAAGTGGCTTTTTCTAGTGCCAGCTAAAAAAAAATAAATATTTTTTTATTTGGTAAAGGGAATTTAGATTTTTATTAAATCATGGTAAGACCACACCTACCTAAGCAACATCTGCACTTCAGTTCTGATGCCCTTTTATTAATGGAGAAGAGTGATGATAGATCTTTTCCTCCTAGTAGATGGAACGGTTAACCTTTTTCAGCAAAATATGTAACTTCATGTGTACCTAATGCATGCTCTGAAAGCTCAGGTTATAGCCATACCAATGCATATGCTGTGTTTGAGCTCTAGAGCTCTTAATTGATAGAGCAGAACATCATTCACTAGTCAACCACATTTAATTCTTCCCACTCACTTATTATTTGCACATTATAAAAGAAAAAAAAACAACAAACCAAAAGCTAGATGTAATTTTATACGGTATTTTTCAGAATATCAAGCACAATTACATAGTCTTTATTTGCAACTTCTAATGCTGAATATGGGCTTTCTCAATGACCATACTATATAAATCAATAGGGTAATAAGTTTTCTTCTACTGCCAGTTGACTTCAAAGGTGTTTATTGAATGTTCTAGGTATGCTTTTTAAATAATACTTAGGAAGAAATATTATTACATCTTCCACTCACTTGAATTTAAAATGAATTTGTAATTGCAGCTCTGTGTGGCCTATTGCAGGATTTTTTTGGCTATTTGGTAGGAAGAAAAGCATTAAGGTTTTAATTTAAAAGCAAACGCTAAGATAAATTCCTGATTGATTAATCAGCTAATGTCTTTATAGAACATGTTTTCCTCTGCGGTGCCTTTGAGGAATATTTTAATGAAAACTGTCTGGCTTGAAAGTTGTTAGGTGCAGTGATAGCTTAAAAAAACCCTGAGGCATAATTTATCAGTTAATATACTTACTGTAAAGTATTATTTAACCTAGTTGAAAATTGAGTGAATATGAGTTCTTTAGGATTCTTGCCTAAAGTTCTAAGCAGCTGAAAAATTAAGATTTTCAGCAAGTTGAAAAACATTTTTGAATTTAGGGTAAGTATCTCATGACATAAATTGTTGGTATTTTATAGAAGTGCAGTTGCTTTTATATGTCTCCTTTGTTTTGCAGCTTGGTGTTGTTTAGCTTTATTGTAAAAGTTTAAGGTACAAATACTTGAGAAGATTTAAGATTTTTACGTTACAGATGTAGACTAGTTTTGTATTTGGAGACTATTTATTTGGAATTATGTGAAAAGTAGATAAATTCTGAGTGGCAGACAATCTTTGAGTATATAGTTTTACTTGACAACATCCTGTTTACTAGAAGACAGGGTACAGAGATGGGAGGTAGTATGTCTTTTAGATATTTAGTAGCAATTTAGTCTGATTCTTGATCCTTTATTCATTGAGTATTTTTTTCTTTCAATTGGATATATTTGTGATCTGAATAATGATGAATCTTGGTTACAGTATTTTACCTGAAATTGGAAAGTTTGCTCAATTGTTTAAATGGTTAAAATTTAACTATGGCAGAAAAAAAAATAAAAATCCTTTTTATTTGAAATAGCTTGCTTTGTTTGCTTTAATGTGTAATATTCATTTATGGTTCCTGTTTCTTCCCTTCCTTTCTCTAACTGGAGCATTAAGCTAGTAAGTGTTGTCACACCTTAGAGCACAGTTGTTACCAGCTTATAGGAGATAAAATGTCCTTTATTAACAAGAGTGACAAACTAAAAGTGAGTCTTACAGTAAAGAGAAAGGAAAAAAAAAAGAGGATAAAATAGTGAGGACTGGATTTGATTTCAACAATAATCATTCTGTTGTGAAAGTATTATAGTTTAGAAAGGAGATGGATGATAAGTTTGGGTGTTATCTCTAAAGGTAGGGAAAAAGTCCAACTTCACAAGCATTTTTAAGATACAGTCTTGTCTTACACAAAATAGCACATGATCACATAAATTTCTACTGAGCCTTTCAAGGATCACTCAACTTTTTTATTTCTTTTTTCTAGTTGCATTAAAATCTTCTAACTCTACAAGACCAGAAAGAAATGGCATTCAGGAAAACTGTAGAACAGCAAAATGTGGAGAAGGAATGCAGATTCTGGAAGGGGAACTCTTACTGCAGGTAAATTTTGCAGTAGATGTATTACACAAAGATTTATATATATAAGAATATAGTTTTCATACATGCCAGTTATTCACTGACGAAACTGAAAAAGGTAGTTTTCTTACTGTCATTTTCTTTAGGTTAATACTATACATCTTTTTCTGGTGGCAATAGGTGGCTGAAAAGCAAGCGTTAGACTACAGATAACTCTGAGTTATTTCTTAGAGTTGTTTTCGACACCTCTTTGTATCAATTGTTAATAAAGATAGTAATGTAAACAAACAACCTTCATACATGTCAGATAAATTAGTCATCTACTTTAAGTCTGAATATCTGAAAAAACTATTATTTTTAAAAATATCTTGGGCTTGCTGGAACAACTTGCTTTCTCAGTTGTTTGAAAGAACTCAAGAGTTCATAGTATAGGTTCAGGACAGGTTTTAAAATACTTGCAATAACTTTTAGCAATGTGAACTAATGGAAAATATTAATGAAAATTAGGGATTTTTTTTATTACTCAGTCTGTTTTAATGTCTTAGAATGTCAAAATATATGAAATATAGTGATATAACACTAGGTCCAGATTAAATTTAAGAAATTACTAATATAAGTATTCCAGTGTTCTAATATGTTTCACAAAATAGATTTTTACTGTGACCTTCATCTCCGTTTGAGGTATGTTGATAATCTATCATACACAGGTTTCACACTGATTTAGCTATCAGAAGTGGCAAATCATTAGGTCAGTCATAGCTAATGGTTTTCTTAGAACAAAGTGAATGTAACTGTTCAAAGGGTAGAAATGAAGACAGGTTCTAAGAATCCCACAAAACAATTACTGTGAACTGGTGCTAATTGAATATTGTTTCCGAACAGACTAAAAAACTAGGACAGGAATGTAATATGTAATTTTCTAACCTTAATAACATATGACAACTAACTGTTATGGAGTTACTGCTGGTGAACAGCTTTCTTGTAAACAGAAAGTATCTAAAAAAGTATGGTACATGGTTTAAATTGGAGGCATGTATTTGATGTGAAATTTAGTAAATTTTTTATGACTTAAGAAGTTGTATGAGGGAACTGGTAGAGAAAACTGCTTGCCAGTATGAAAATGAAAGAGGTGATATACTTGTTACTGCAAATTTCCTTCTCTTGGGAAGTTAATTAACTGAATTACTTAAATGAATTTGTTTTGTAAATATCTTATACATTCAAAAATATTTATAAGAATATGCAGGTAGAGTTTTCTTAGGGAATATAAGAAATAATGAGGGATGAAAGTGGGAATTTTCTAGAAGATACTGAGCATCAGTAAGATGTAAATCTTGGTAAAATAATTCCCCTCTGACTAATCCCTAAAGTCTTATGCCACACAGTTGTCCATAAATTTTAACAGAAGATGAATATTTCTTTTTCTATTTTCTCTCTATTTTTTGCAAAGCTGTTACGAATATATATCATATTTTTTGTCTGATTTTGTTCATCTGATGTTTTACTTGTTTCCTAATAAACAGAAAATTATGTCTTTAATTTCCAACAAACTGTCTTATCACGTCAATATATTGTTGAAGTAGAGATAAAATACATACATGTGTCTTCCTTAAAATTAAGCTATATTGCCTTTAAAATTATTTAAATTATTTCACTCTTATTTTAGATAAATAATCTATTAAAGTCTAAGCAAGTTTATGGTACAAATTGCAAGTCAAATGGCAACCTCTAAGACATTTTAAAAAATCTTAATTCTCATCAGTAATAAATAGGTTTGTAATTGCCTTAGTAGGAGCACAAAATATTATCTCCAAAGCTTCAGAATAATAAACTCAATGAGAAAATTTATTATACCTTTAAAGGTAACTATTTTAGGATTGCATTTTGCCAAAACCTCCATCAGAACCGATCTCCCATTTAGTGATATATCCTGGACACCTGCATGTTTTAACAAACTTCCCGTAATTTATTGCTTTAAATTTTTGGGCAAATAACTTGCATTTACAGAATTTTGGCTTACAGGAGGCATCTGATTTCTGCAAGAACAGTCCTATTTTAAGATTAAACTGGGTACCAGAGCCACTGTAAAATGTGATTTAATTCTAGCTACAGGAGCTGTACTTAGCTTTGTATGAATCAGAGCAGAATAACTAATTTTAACATGTGGGCCAGAATTAGATACTGTGCAGCTTGCACAATTTTTATATCAACTACTTGAGGTGAAATGCCCTGGGGGATAGGTCAGCAGAGGACAGAATTACCTGCCATTGTGGCATTCTGCTCCTTTGGAATTACTGTGAACTTCATCAAAACCAAGAATTCTATGTAACTACTCAAGATTTCTTAGCTTGGCTATGCTATTTAATTTCACATTATTGTTAATTTTTTTTTAGCGCATACTGTATTCAGGTAAAGTTCACTAAACATACATAGGGCAATGTCTATGCATTACATAGGAGTAATTCACAGTTTTTAAAGACCAGTCATTTAATCAGATAATTATCTTGACTTACTTAGACCATATTAGTAAAATAACAAGAAATATTAAAGTCATATGTCTGCAAAATATGGAAAAGTAAATATGCTCGTTACCATAGTTTGGGGCTGTGGGAGTTAATGTTTGTGAAAGAATGATGCTGATTTATAATAAAAATATATTGAGTTGTTACAGTAAGATATAGGATATCCTTCACTTACTTTACATTTTCTATGTTACAATAATTCTGCATAATCCAGAGTTTTAAAAGACTGTGTCTTGAGGATGCTGGCCAAATTTTGCTTTGAATGTAGCTGAGGAAATGAAGTGGCACAATATACTTAATCTGGTCTCTTGAGACAGCCTTTTGTTAAAGCTTGACTGAAATCCATAGAAGTAAATCAGCACCTTTCAGATGAGCTGCCAAGTCACAAATGTACTGTTTGCTATCACAACAATTGCCATGAACTGTATTGATTGGGAGTTCAGATAATGCCCTTTGCGTGACTTTGAGTAAGGAGCCGCTGAGTCTGCTGCTTCACGCAGGGGGAAATCTCTTCAAAAACATTGTTTACTTGCAACAGTTTGCTTGTGCAGAGGTTTTTCTATTTTAAGTAAGCTATAAAATGTTTTCTTAGACTATATAGGGGATCTTGATCTCTTGATTTCCTGTCCACTTAGGCCTGTCTGCCCTATGAATAGAACAGATTTTGGGATTGGCTTTGTGACATGGGTCCGGTTCCTGCTGTGAGTGGCTGGGTGTACTGAACGCTTGAGCCTTGCAAGCTTTGTGAACTATGGTTGATATTAGACATAGTTGTTCATAATGCTGTCCCTCATCTACAATAATGAGTAATTAAAACTCATGAACAGGATTTGCCTTCTCTCTTGAATTTTCCAAAAGAACTTTTTTCTTTAGATGCAATTTTCTTCATGCTGTATATACTGTAAAGGGATGCAGTGGAGAATTGTTTGGTTTATGCTGTTAGATTAGGTTTTTCATGTTTCATTCATATTTTATTGGGAGACTAGGGTGTATAGGTAGACCTACAGCCACAATGATTATCTAGAATTTTTTCTCTGAAGCTGACAGATTGGTGTGTTTCCTCCTCAGGCATTAAATGGTTTTGTATTAGTTGTTACGGCCGATGCTCTGGTTTTCTATGTCTCTTCTACTATTCAAGACTACTTAGGTTTCCAACAGGTGAGTTTATTTTTTTCCTCTATTTCTTTGCATAGGCTTTGTGTAATTTCAGAGGGCATCAGTGTTCATATTTAGGATCTGATTGTTTATGTAATAAAAACCCCAGTTAGGTACTTTGGACTGGATTACTTTGAAACCATATTATTTTTCTATCAGTTTACATAGCTAAAATAGGACCTTAGGCCAAACATGACAGGAATATAATTTCCAAAGCTGAGTTAGGCAAGATAGGATATTTTCACACTTAATTAGTCTTTACTGGAGCAACTGCTTGAAATTTATACTGTGGTGTTACCCACTTTATGATGCTGAGTGACATAATTCAATGGGGAGGTAAATATTTTCATAGAAACTTTCACACAAAATTAAGTTTTAAGTGTCAGCTAAGTGACTAAAGAATTCCAGTGTTTTCTCCCTTATAGCTACTTATTTATCTCAAATAAAGCATTTGCTATTTACAATTTATGGTACACATCATGTATGGCTAACTTCCTTGGGCTTCAGTCCAGGTACCAAAGCAGTAAAGACCAAGAACCAGTGGGCACATGTTGCCTTCCTTACAAACCTCCTGGGATTAGTTTATGGTGAGATGATAGCAGCTTAGTTAATTATTTATATATTTGGGTACTGGATGATGATGGATTCAGTTGCTGTCTGAAAAATAAGAAGAAGAAACTCTGCTTGGTCTTCAATTTTAGCCGAGAAGAGATTGGAGAATATTAGTGTAAAAGTAAATATTCCAAGGATAACATTATTATTCCTGGGGTTCCAGATTCTTTTGGTGTTGGAGAATGAAGGAGGAAGCCTGAAAAATAAATTTGGCATAAAATTTGTATAGTAATGCAAATAAGTCTTAAAGTTGCAAAAATTATAATTTCTGGCAATTCGTTCTGGAAAATACAAATTCTTTTATGAAATTCATCAAAGAAAAAATTCATCTAGGCTTCTGCTTTTGCCAGGTCATCTTAATTTCTTTAGTTCTACATGGGTTTTTAAAAATATTTTTTGTTATAATGGTTGGGGGTTTGATCCATAGAAGAAATAGGCAATTTAACTCCTCAGTTGATTGAAGCTTTTCTTGAATATTTTGGGTGGTCTTTTTTCACCTTAATTTATCTCAGTGTTTGATCACATTCCTAATTGTTCAACTGGCAGTGATATGAGAGCTTCATAATTACAGATTTTAATATATCCTTAAGGAGTGACAAAGCTTTCAGGCAAACAAAACAAATGCTCATAAACTACTTGGCTTAGTTTTGGAAGTTCTTTGGTTCAAGGTCTTTGGCTTCTTTTATATTCCTGTAGCACCTAGAATGGGTCAGGTCCGAGTACCAGCTGGCAAGTACTTTATTTACCAGTATGCAAAATTAAAGTATTTCAACAAAACCTAAGAATAACAGTTCCAGACTTGTGAAGATAAAAGCAGGTAAAGAAATACTTGATAGAGTGTTATTTTTTTTCTAAGGTAGAGGGTTTTTTTAATTATTATTTTTCATGTTTGCTGTCATTCGTGTGACCAAATTCCTCTCTGTGTTGCTAAAAGTTGTTTTTCAAAGTTTTGCCACGTGAGTGCAAATGCATGTTTTTATCACTCAGCAAAAGGGATTTTGCTATGTCCATAGCAGTGTTGTCAAACAGACAACTTATTGTCGTATGTGTTTGTCATTCTCTTTCTCATGTTTTTCCTTTTTGCACATAGTCTGATATTATACACCAGAGTGTGTTTGAATTGATTCATACGGAAGACAGGCCTGAGTTTCAACGACAGCTACATTGGGCATTAAATCCTGCCCAGTCTGCAGATTCTGGACCAAGTGTACAAGGTGAGAATGCAGACAATTTTTGTGCTTGCTGGTCTGAATAGTTGCATCTAGTTTTTTGTTTGTTTGGGGATTTTATGTTTGTGTATGCAAAAAAAAAGTTTAAATTATTTTGTAAGATCAAAGGAAGGAATAACAGCTTTTAAACTTATTTGAATTTTATGGGTATGTTTAGTCAACAGTGGGAATTTTATTTTTTTTCTTTTCCACTTTAAGCTCTGCTATTTATATACCAATTATGCTTTCAATTGGAAAAAACTTTAGTTTGGAGCATAAATGCCTGATTGTCTTGCATGTCTGATCAGTACTCCTGTGGTAATAGCAAAGCAGATAATCCTGCATGCTTGTGTTGCAAACGGGGCAGTCAGAAGTGGACCTTTTCTTTGGGACATAAAAAAGGAAGTTTGATATTTCTGTCTTCACCCTCAATTATACAGTTCATCTTTCATCACTGTTTGAATCAGAAAGTGTCTTCTCTGAAGTAATGATCCCTCTTCTACATTTGCTGCTCCTGGTTACAGATCACTACACCAAATGCTTAGGAAGGCCAGTAAATAGTTTTGTATGGCAGCTTCTTTAAAGTCTTCAGTCTGGTAGATCCATTCCATGACTAAGAATGTGTTAGTTATGGTGTTAATGTATAGAATGGCATATTCCTGGTCATGAAAGACTTGTACTCTTCCATATCTGTCACTGCTGTATGCAGTCTTCCTCACAGACCAGTATTTATCTTTGGAATAAAATGGGAAGAGGAATAAAAGAGTAGTATGCTTCTTAAAGAATCAGATTGACATGTAATTAACAGATACTTAAGTGACCTGCTATACTGAGAAGCAACTATAGAGAAACATATTGCTTATATATCAGAAGAGAGATGGGCAGGTACAGGTTAATTATGTTTAATATGGGAAGCATATACCTACCTCATAATGGCAGCAGAACTTTTGAGACAGCTAATGCTCCATTTTGTGTAACAGTTGTTTAAATATCTAGGTAAAATGCTCTGTTACTATCAGTTACTGGATTATAGATTTACTTTTTTTAATCCAGAAAATGTCTATGTTGTTGTTGAATTGATTTAAAACTCTAACAATTTAATATTTAATATTTTAGAGTATAGAAATGGTGAGGATTTTTAACTGCATTTTAAAGATGTATAACAAAGGATAATGCTATGATCATAAGGATTCCCTCCATTTTGCTAATTTAATCCATTTCCCTTTTTAATGTATTCAGCTCGCATTATGTAGATATTTATAGACATTATAATTGTGCTCATGCTTAAGCACAGGTTCTAGCCTAGTCAACATGGGTTCTTAAAATCAGTATCTTTCTTTTGTCCACACATGGCACATTGATTCATTGTGGTGGTTCGCTAAAATGTCTTCTTTTTATTTATGCTACAGCTTTCACCTGGCTGGAAAGGAGCACCTTCACAGTTTGATACCATGCCAGTTAATATGCCTTTTGCAAGTCCTGCTTTTGCAGAAACGTGCGTGTGCTCTCTGCTAAGAACTCTGCAGCTGTTTCAGAGTCTAAATTGTTGACAAACATAATGAATAAATTAAGAATCCAAACAAACAAAACACCAAAAAACACCACTTAAAAAACCCAAAAAATAACATGCAGTTAGTTTTCAAATAACATGGCCTGTAAAACATAATCCCATCAGAAGAACTAATAATGTAGTGTTATAATCAGTATAGTTTCTGAGGATGTTTCCAGTTTATATTGTTCTTGCTTAGGTCATGACCTAAGTCTTTGTTTATGAGATGGAATATGATTTGTTATAGATAGTCTTCACTAGGTGTTCTTCTAAAAATAATCCTTATAAATAATCCTTTCCTGTAGGAGATAATGGCTTTTCACAGCCAGCAACCTATTATAACCCAGACCAACTTCCTCCAGAGAATTCTTCCTTTATGGAAAGGAATTTCATCTGCAGGTTACGATGCCTTCTGGATAATTCATCTGGATTCCTGGTGAGTGTGGAGTTATGTAAAAAAATTGACATATGCTTGCAAGTTGGAAATCTGCATTATCCTTACAATCTGCAGCATACTTTATTTGTTAAGTCTTCCTAGACACCTGAGCTTCCTGACCCAGTATGTTTCAGTTAGTGACACTAAATCTGTCCCCTTCAATGTATTGCAACCACATGCAAGTACTCTAATTTCTCTTGGCCCAGTTTTTTCCAGTAAATACAAATAAGCATTTGCTTTTATAAAGTACTGTGTGATCTGCAGATTTAAAAAGCATTGCAAAGATTATTTTCTTTTTTGTATCTTGAGATGCAATGTCATAGTAACTAACAGAATCATAGTTTTCTGTTACTTGGGGCAGTCTGTGCTTGCTCTTTTTAATCCATATTGTTTGTTTGTTTGTCAATGCTGTAGATTGTAAAAGAAATACGAGTTTATGAATCTCTAGGTGACTTCTTACAAATTGAATTGTTTATATATAAGACATTGGAATTGTACATGTTTGCATACTTTATACTAATGAATGACAGAAATGCAAGAGAAATAATGTTATATTAGTTGTATGTATGTATAATACCATGTTCATTAGAATATTAGAAGATTGAGCTGGCATTTGCTATTATATGTTTGGGGTTATTCCACAAAACAGTCTTCCCATAAGTTCTTTTTCCAGTGAGTTTGTTAGTAGATCTCAAAGTGACACACTCAAGGGTATAATGATAGCATTCTTTACTTGTTAGCTAACTTTTGTGTATGCCATATTACAAAGTTAGAATCTGATGAGTCTTAAAAAAAAATGTTTTGCATAACAGAAATATGTAACTTTTAAACATCTGAGCATATTACAATTACATTTTTCCTCATCCTAAGGCTATGAATTTTCAAGGACGATTAAAGTTTCTCCATGGACAAAACAAGAAAGGAAAGGATGGTGTTACTTTGTCTCCTCAGCTTGCTCTCTTTGCAGTAGCTACTCCTCTGCAGCCACCATCTATCCTTGAGATACGAACCAAAAACTTCATCTTCAGAACTAAACACAAACTGGATTTCACGCCTACTGGCTGTGATGCAAAGTAGGTGTAAATTATTCTGCATAATACTCTAGTAACTTGCTGATGAGAGAGGTTTCAAACATATATTTGGAATATAAAGTTGGCTGCTGTTTCAGTTAATACTGATGTTTCTTTGGGAACTCTTAGGATTTTGCTCTTTAGCCCTGATAGTAAGTAAAGAGAAAAGGGGTTGTCAGTGTACTTCCTTGAAAGGGTGTATTGCTTTCTGACTCTCAGTCACTAAAAAAATGACAGTGCTTCTAAACCAAAAACTGGAAAAACAGAATACTACTGAATTAGGGAATAAGAAAAGTGTAATGTTTAAATCTGCTTGAAATTTGGGTTTAGAACTGATAGAACAAGTGTTTCTTTTCATTCTACCTGCGTATTTTCTCCTTCAGTTCACATAGTTGTAAAATACAAGGAAATGTGACTTACTCCAACATAAACAAATGAAGTCCCTTTAGTCCCTTTTTGTCCTGTGACTTCTATACATTTCCAAACCATTCTTTTTCCCTATATAAAAACTGGAAATACTATTGCATTACTAGGTCAACATAACATAGCTATGCATCAATATGGCAAGAAGCCCATAAAGATGCTTCTTTAGGAAAAGAAAAGGTTCTGGCCTTCTTTTCCTTCCCCTTTTGACTAATAATGCTTTCAGACTCCTTTTTAGTGGAATATCTTAATATAGATTTCCATGCCTACTTGCAGGATAATATAGAGTCAAATTGCTCAGTATTCTGTCTACTGATAAACCAAAATGTTTTGCTTGGATTCTGTAAACTGATAAAAGGTCACAAGAAGTTAATAGAGGCTTTTCTTTCTTCTATTTGATTATTTATCTATTATGCTTCACTTGAAACCTGCAATTTTTGTCATATTTTACTTTTGTTTATATTTTACTTTTCTTTATATTGTTCACCATCCCTACTTTTTCTTTTTTTTTTTAGCTTTTATATCTCTGTTTCTTTGTTCCAAATCCTATTTCAGTCTCTTTTTGACTATTTCATTCTATCATGTATCTCAGTGCTTATACAAATGCTGTTAAGTTATTCATCTTCCTGACCTCTGGTAAAGTACTCCGATTTTGCCACCAGGGTCAAACATGACTCTATTGCCAGTACTCTTCTGAGGCATATCTTAGAAAATCTAAATGCAAACACAGGGGTCCCAAACCACTCAGTAGGAAAAGTGATGTAGTTCTGTGATAGGCCCTGTTTTGAATTTTAAGCTACTCAAAATACAAATTTAGGAAAGAAGTTTTAGGTAACTGAAGTTAAGCTTCTACTTAATTCTACATGTGAGCACCTATAGATAAAATGTAATGAATTAGGGCTAAGCAAAGTGTCTTTCATTGCAACAAATGGGAGCTGCCTGCTATAAACATGTTCAAAAGTTTGGAATTGAGAGTCCAGCTGAACTGTAGACACACTCTTTTGGGTTTTTTAATGATCTGATAATTTTGTGAACCTGTCCAAGTCACTGAAGGCAACTTGAGGGACTAGTAGAAATGTGATGATTTGTTAACTGTACATTCTAACTGACATGCTTCCTATTACAATTGATATTGCAATGAAATGTAGTTAGCACTTGTGTCTGAAATACTCTACCTGTAATTAATGTGCTTGCCATTCATTCTGTGAGTTGATTCATCATCAGTGTTACAATTTTTTATCTTCCAGAGGAAAGATTGTCCTAGGATACACTGAAGCAGAGCTGTGTATGAGAGGAACAGGATACCAGTTTGTTCATGCGGCTGATATGCTTTATTGCGCTGAAAATCATGTCCGAAGTAAGCTTCGTTCTCTAAGAAAGGCTGAAAAATCAAAGCATGGCTTATAATCATACTGAAAAATTACTGTGAAGAATTCTTAAAAAACAAAACAACAAAAACAACCAAAAAAACCCTCCCACAAAAAAAAAACACAAACCAAGCAAACAAAAAACCAAAACAAGAAAACCAACCAAAACAAACAAACAAAAACCCAGACACAATCCACACACATACAAAAAGAAAAACCCAAACAAAACCCCAACAAAAAAAAGTGGTTATTAGCAAAAAAGAACACTAATTTTTTGTGACTCCCTCCCTGTAAAAACTTATACTGAATGAATAAATATTTAATATTCTTTTTTAGACCCTTTTAAGTTACATATTCCAGTTTCTGTCACATCTGGCTGTTCTCACTTCCTTCTGTGCTCAACCCAACTTCTCCTATTACAACAACATTCTTTGGGCAGAGACTATTTCAGAGATTGCTTTATTTAACTTCCTAACAGGGAAGCTTTTTGTTTTGATATCCATGTTAGATTTTTAACAGAAGTTAATCTCTGATTTAGCATGGTAGTGTCCTATACATTTCTGGTTTTGTTTCTTGGCACCTTGGTTTAATTTACATAACAATGTAATTAAGTGAGAAGTATAATGTTTTATGCTAAAGGAGTAACTATCAGCTATCTCGTATGTAACTATTCAGTTGACTTCTTCCCTTACCTTTTTCTGAGCTGTCACATATTTGTCTTTGGAAGTTACAGAAACTTCTTAGGGATATTTTGTTGCTTCTTCTTTTCTACTGACTTCTCTTGATAAAATGTGTTAGGTTTTTGTGTGGTTTTTTTTTCCCTTTGTTCCCTTTATGTACAATTAAATAACCCCCTCAGTAGGTTAGCTCTTAATCTATATTAAGCAGGTTTTCTGTTTCAAGTATAGCTCAGTAACTGTTGCCAATCGCTGGTTTTGCTTAGTAAGGAATAAGAAGAAATATTTTCACAATAGAGTGGGATGAAACTGTGGTTTGAAATGTCATTTTAAAACTGCTTTTGCTCCATTCCTGATGCTAATACAAAAAAAAAAAAAAAAAAAGTTATTCTTCTAGCAATGGTTATTTTTGCTTAGGATTCTTAAACTTTCCTGATATATTTTTTATTTTATTTTTTTGTGTAGCAGTGTAGTGTTTTCAGCAATGTACAATAAAAATATAGTACATTCATCAAGCATTGCTAGTGAAATGATGTTGGAAGTGAAAAATAATGGATTTTGAAGTATTTCTGCATTAACAAGCCAAAATATGAAAGAACTGGATTCAGAGATAATGTGTTTTCTAATTTCTTAAGTAATAATCACTCTTCAGATGCAAAAAAAAGACTTAGGCTTTTGTCATCTACATGTTCTAGTATGTATTAATTTCTGTTATTGCAGAAATAATGGATGAGGCTCCATATAGGATGTTGCCAATCTCTAATGGATATCTTACAATTGCTTGCAGTTTTGGATTTTATTTTATCAGCAAATTAAAGTAGACATTTTCAAATGATCATCCTCTTTCACCAGGAATACATTAGTGCTGCAGAGAAATGACTGATTGAGGACATGAGATTTGTAAAATTACTCTACAAATGGGATTACTTTCATGACATGCCAGATTTTCCTATTTTTGTTCACTGAACAGTAAACTGTGCTTACTCTTTAGTGATGAAGACAGGTGAGAGTGGAATGACCGTATTTAGGCTTCTAACCAAAGAAAATCGATGGGCCTGGGTGCAGGCAAATGCACGTCTCGTCTACAAAAATGGAAGACCAGATTACATCATTGCCACGCAAAGACCTCTCACGTAAGTTGTCATTGCGTAAACAGTATACTTCAAAACCTGGAAACTTTTGAGCTTGTTCATATTCAGAATGCAATTATTTTTAAATAAACCCTCTTTAAATCCTGAAGTCCAAAAAGAAAACCCCTTTCAATTTGTTAAATATCAAAAAGAATTCTCTTATTTCATTACTTATGTGACATGGTCCTTTATGTGTAAAACTGTAGACAATTTGATTTCTTATAAAGAATAAGAGCAGTGATAAAATCACCATGTTGTTCCATCCAAGCTCTTTTTAACTCAGTATCCCTGTTAGCAAAACTTAAATCCAACTGCAGTTGTGTAGAAGACACTATGGATAACATAGAGTTGTTAAGTGCTTTGTGGTGCTGAACCAAGTTCTACACAGTATGGAATTCAGCATTATTATACAGGTGAAATAAATTTTGCAAAAGAGTCTGCAGCATTCAGGAAAAAGAGATACTTCAGTACTGGAGTTTTCATTTACTTGCTGTGCCAAGATAAACATAATGCATGAAACAAGGCCCACTTATTTTCATTTCAGCTCATAATGCACAGAAAATGGTGTATGCTTTCTAGATTTAATTACAAATGTAATATGTAAAGGTGGTATTACAGTCATAAGCTCCTTATTTCATAATCTGCCTCTTGGTTTAACTCCGCCAAGTTGAGCTGGAATAGCTAGGAATTTGAAAAATGCCTACAAATAGAATAGTTCATTTTTTAATATTAATTCCAGGGGACAAAAAGATTACAATAACTATTTAGTACTGCAGTATTAAGCTATATATCTGGTTTATTTTCAGAGATGAAGAAGGGGCAGAACACCTACGGAAGCGTAATATGAAGTTGCCCTTCATGTTTGCCACTGGTGAGGCTGTGTTATATGAAGTATCTTTCCCTATGTCAAGCCTTATGGATCCTTCTCAGCTGAAGAATAAAGGCACATCAGGAAAAGGAGCCAAAGCACCGCTACACAATGATTCCGTGGATCCAAACTCTCTCCTAGGTGTCATGTTAAGGCAAGATGAGTCTGTGTATCTCTGCCCTCCAGCATCACATAAACTTTCCTTTGAGCGGAACTTCTTTGCGGACGGCAGGGATGAACTGGGTGACACTGTTGGCAGTGGTTGGATGGATAATCTCCTGCCTGCTGGAAATCACAATGTTCTCAAACGGGAGCTAATGGAGTGTTCCCAGGACAGCTCTATTCCACTTCCTGAAGACAGTGCAGCGCTCTTTCAAGATAACAAGACAAATGATTTGTACAGCATCATGAAAAATCTGGGTATTGACTTTGAAGATCTAAAGTGTATTCAGCAGGATGAAGAGTTTTTTAAAACTGAATTATCTGGTGTGGATGATATTGGGGACATCGACATAACTGATGAAATCTTGACTTATGTTCAGGATTCCTTGAATAAGTCTGACTTCTTATATTCAGGCTGTAACCAGCAGCAGCCCCTGGTCCAGAATGAAGATTGCTTGGTACAGCAAGAGTTAGATCCACATCAGCTTCATCAGCATGAGAAACAGCTTGTGGAGCAGCAGCAGCAGCTCTGTCAAAAGATGAGACATATGCAAGTCAATGGGATGTTCACAAATTGGAGCTCTGACAGCAGCATGCCTCTTAGCTGCTCGCAACAGCAGCCCCAGCAATACGTATTCCCTGGCATGAATGCCACTACATCTGAGTTCTCTTACAAATCAGAATTAAACACTTCTCCTTATGCATGTAGGCAGGAGTTTATTCCTTATAAGCAACCCACAGCAGTGATGCCCCAGCTCTCTAATTTTCCTCAAATGGATTTCCCTGTAGCAGGTTTTGACAGATCAACCTATTCCTCTTCTTCCAACTTGGAGGATTTTCTCAGTTGTTTGCAGCAAGTCCCTGAAAATCATGAGTGTGGGACAAACTCAGAGTCAGTAATGCTAAATCCTCAAACATGTTATGCAGGAGCTGTCTCTATGTACCAGTGCACTCAAGAAGCACAGCCCAGCTGCACAGATCAAGTGCAATATGATCCTATGATGGCAAGTCAACAAACGTTGTCAAACAAGGTAAGGCGAACAGCATTGCTGCATTGCTACATTGCTTGCATTTTGAATCCATGGTTTTATTGTTTTGGGTGGCTACTGGGCTGTAGAGTTTGTCATAGTTGAATAACTGAGTTTATAACTGGTGGAATAGCAGTGTGTGTCTGTTTATTTGTTCATTAGATTGAAGAGTTGCATTTGGTTCAAGGTTTTTATGTACACATATCCACAGCCTTGTACCTTTCTTTGGCAGTATTAAAGAAAGAGAGAATGAACTAGTCTGTTGTATCTACCAGCACTTTTCCCAGTGGGAATGAAGTAAAAGCAGACTGGTCAAAAGCTTGGAATTTGCTTATATACCTTTTTCAGAGGAGTAGAATAATGTCAGTGATACTGTCTGGCACATTCATTTTCATGAAATATGTTCAAGGATCCAGTAAAAAAAAAGTCTTATTTTTTAAAAAGTTAGTGTTCTCCAGCTACTTCAGATTCTTTGATGATTTTAAGATTGCTTAAAGTATCAGGTGATAATATCACATAAATAGCATGAAATATACGAACTATTGCATTTCACAGACAATGATACAGGAAAAGTATGTTTATATATTGCCATAAGTGAAAATCAGCTTGTTCCTCAAGCTACTGCCTAATCATCTTGGAAACAAAAGAGCAGGAAAAAATTATATTGACAGTACATAAGTTGGACCTTTTTCACATTGTCTGAAGGAGAATGCATGATAAAGCTGTAGAAGAAAGGAGTTTGGCTGTACCACAGCCTACAGTTGTAAGCACAGCTCTTCATGAGTAAAGTTAACTTAGAAAAAAAACCAAACTTTGATTACTAAGGCAGTTTTTGATTCTGAATAATTTAAACTTTACCATTTATTTCTATAAATGCTGCTCAAGTACAGAGCCAAAATTTTATTTTCTTTGTTTACCTCAATGAGTTAATGTTTTAAAGTACTGATCTTACAAGTGCTTATGCACATGCATAAGCATTTACAGAATTAAAGTATTAATTGGCATTTAACCTACACAAGACAGAGGTGAGGAATGCAAGTAGAACATACCCCTTTTTTTTTTTTTGTATCCTTAATACACGTACAAAAGTAACCTTTTAAAACTGCTTCACTAGTGGAAAAAATATAATTGCAAAATTGCAGAAATGTAGCTAATGTAGGACAGTTCAGCAAGATGAATAGCTTCTGCCTGAGTGCCCAAGGGCTGAAATAGCACAGTGACTTTGGCAAACTGCAGTGCACAAGCTTGCACAGGGTTTGGCTGTACGTTGCCTGCCTGTCAGTGTTATTCCTTCATAGTGCTTGATATTAGGGTTGCAGACCAGTTCCAGGGTCATCCAAGTTCATCCCCATGATAGTACAGAATCACTCTTTTCACAGAAACTATACTTGTGTGGTGCATTGGTTTTGTACAGTCCGTGCACAAGCAATTCCTTTATTTCTTTTAAATGGTTGGTCTCAAATATATTTATTCTGTAGATTTTGTTCTTATGCTGCCTTAATGATGCAGGCCCTCTTTGTTACTTTCTTGTTTACTTTTCCATCATCTATGTGTAAAATATTTAATGACTAATGACTAAGCATCTCTGAATGCAGTAAATGTCTATTACTTCATATTTACTAGAGTGCTGCGCTGCATTAATAATATTGTGCTTAGCTTGTTTGTCATGAAAAAGTGAACAAAGGCCACTTGTGAAAAGTCATCCTTGCTCAAGTTGTTCAGAGGCAAATGCGGCCCCTTTTGCTATAGTATACCTATGCTGTATGGATCTGGAGAGCATTGCATGAGCAGAAGCCTGGTGCAGAACTGATGGTACCCTTATGCATGTTAGGTCCTGTTTACCTCTGAAGAGAACGGCTGAACATTTGTCCAAATGAGCTTAAAAGAGGAGCATGCTTCTTGATGAGATAAGGAAGGATTATTCCCCCGACCCCTTTTGTAAAAGTGATCATAGACAGACAACTGCTTGCAGTGGGGGGTGGGAAGAGCCTGCTTGTTCCTAGACCAAATAGCATTGACTTTTGCAGGCTGTACTGCTATATATGTGCCCCCAAAGAAAATTCCAGCATCTCTTGTATCAGACTGCACTGTATTGACCTCTAGTTACATTTGCCAATTCACATCTTTACAGCTTGAGGATAATGTAAGGCTCTATGTAAACCAAACTTAGTTGATAAATGTTTTAATATAGAAACATTTTTTTTTACCCAGAAATGTCATTTCTCCATACCCTATATTTATATATGCTTATATTACAGACATTGTATTTAGTCCTGTACCAGAGAAGTTAAGAACTTTAAAATCTGTGAACCCAGAGAAACTAGCAAGATAGAAGTATAGCTGCTGTGCTCGAACTAATGTTGTAAAATATCACCTATGCCAAAGCTGTGATGGCAAATAATATACATTTCTTTAATGTAAAAATAGGGAGAATGTATCACTACTTATGATAATAAAATTCAGGTTTTGTTTTATGACTAATTATGAACTTCAGTAAGAATGTGACTAAGCAGGTAGGATACTACTGTCTGAGCCTACGTTCACACAGCCAAAACAAAGTAGGGCAGTCTCTGTGGCTGGATTTAGCACACTGACATCCATATCAGCTGGTGGAGTCTGGGGAGAGGACAGGCGTTGCTACATGAGGCACGATTGCTATCCTTCCTCAGCCTTCTAATTCCCATCAATTTCTACATGAAAAGACTAGATGATTAGAAAGCCAGAAGGGTCTATTGTGGTCATCTGTCTTGACCTTCCGCATAACTTGTAATTGCAGTAGAATCATAGCCAATATAGTCTAAAAACACTTTCAGTGATGGAGAAGGGCAGGAAGGCCCTAAATTATTTAATTGCTTGTTTAAGGTTGATATTGCTTTATTGAGTGGCAGGAACCTTGTGAAGTACTAAGTTCTGTGTTGAGGACTTTTTTAGAAATTTTAATAAGCGTGCTTATCTTGTTAATGAAGAATATTGAAATAATCTGCTTCTGTCAGAAGTAATCCTAGTTTATGTTATTGTAGTTGTCTTTAAAAGTCTGGCAACTTTGATTAAAAACATAATTTGTGTGGCTACAGTGTTAAAAACTTAGAACTGTACACAGTTAGCCAAATTTCAATGCTTGCATGGAAGGAAAGAAAAGGAGTTGCCAAAACCCAGGATATTTTGTTAAATGGATGAATGAAAGTATATTATGTTTTTAAGGATGAACCTTGAATGAATGAGTACTTATGATATAAGCTACTCCTGAAGAGATGATGGAAATGTTTAAAGTACTTTGTTGTATTTTCTTTGCATGAGTGAATGGAGTATTTTGTAGATCAAGTGTCTTTTCCATAGTATGACAGGAAGCATATCAGATGATTAAAATAATCCTATGAACAATTATGTCAAGACTGATGAAAGCCATTCATTGCTCTTACTTGGCATTGTCAAGATGATGACCATTTGTCAAAAAAGCCCACCCTGTGACAGCTCACTCAGCCTGTGGATTGAATGCAGTACACTTCGGCTTACTAATATGACTGCATGTGCATTCCTGGAAGAGCTGTAAAGTCGGGATCCCATTGCAGACATGAAAATATGTAAATAGGTTTCTTCTAAAATGTCACAGCTGGATGTGGAAATTAAGAGTTCTCAGTCAGATGGTACTTTCTATGAAAGGAAATTATATTACAGTTTAGGTAATAGTGATGTTTCTCTACTTAGCCAGGACTGCCACTGACTTCAACATGGGTAAGTTTCACTGATGATACAGACCCTATTTTAATGCAAATTAAGTTCTCATTATCCATCATTTAAAAAAAAAGAAAAAAGTTTTAAAGCTATTCATTGTGCTTTTAAGATTATTTCATCCCATTTGTGTCTTTAGGAGGATTTTTAAGTCCTATAAATAAATTGGTTTCCCATACTCACCATTTATATTGACCTTTTTCCTGCTAGTTCCAAAACGGTTTCAATGGAGGAAATGTAAATGAAGCATATCCCTCTCAGTTAGATGTGATCACTAATGCACAGACTGCCACACATCTTCAGCCTCTTCATCATCCGACAGAACCCAGATCCTTCTCAGATTTGGCATCTAGTGGATTTATGTGATTCAGATCTAGAGCTCCATCTGTGATTTTGTCTGGGCATCAGGATGCTCCGAGGAAAAGCTTGATAAATCTATCTTTGAGCGTTGGACTTTAACAGCTAAATTACATTTTGAGAATATGCTGTTGGTTGCACTATATACTGGTGGATATGTAATCCTGGCTATTAGAGTGACAGGTAGAAATAACATCTGACTAAACGTATGCATGTCCTGTTTTCTATCAGATTGATTATGCCATTGCAGTATGGATTACATACGTACTACAGACTATGTCATGCTATACAACATAAGATAAGGCAAATGGTTTTGTTGTTTAGAAAATAATTGGGCACTTTACAAATAATATCAATGGCACAAGGAAGATGATTTCACACATGAATTATTTCCAGAATTTATTTTTTAAAACTATTAAAAACCTCTGAATTAATGAGAATCAAAAGCACTTAATTTTAATGCATAGTAAGCTCTTTAATCACTTATTTTATATTTAAAACTTTTTGTTTTAGGTCTCCATTTCTAGCACTTTAATAGAAGGCTTAATACAAGTATATAATATGCAACTTCAGGTTTTCTATGAAACAGACCCCTTGCATTCCTCCTTTTCTTGTCAGCCTTAAGTGCCTCACAATTTAGCTACCTTGTTTCTGGTGGGAGCTTAATTTAGAAAAATTCACTATAACTGTCATCGGTATTACGTGAACTTTTGTCTAACATCTATAGTGCTACTCTCTGTTATCTTCCCCACTCTGCCCGGCCAAAAAAAACCCCTTTGTTTAGAGAATGACTTAATTTTTATCTGTGGATTTGTTACACTGTTATCAGGAGTTATTAATGATCTGAATTTAGTTCAGCTAAAGAGTTTGGTTTATTCTCTACTGCTTTTCTGCTTTCTTCAGGTAATACAGGGTATATTAAAGCAGATTTTACTGAGGGGGAGGAGCAGATCCTCAGGATTAGTTTTAGATTATTAATGCTGAAAAACATGTGCCTTATCTTGTGTTAAAATGCTCATAATGTTCTTTAGAAATAATACAAGGCTGTTCTATGCAAATATTTTCATTAAAATGGCTATTGAAAAGAATTGCATTTTACATAAGGGGAAAAGGAGTCTCAGTAGTGATTGGTATTAATGTTTGACTGCAGTTTTCAATATTTGTAGTGGGGAAAGGGGCAGGTTTGGTTTAAATTTTATCCCTAGCAAATTGCACTGCAAACACAGAGAGGTTATTCTTTTCAAATGCATCAACATATGTAAAAAAGTTTTGTGCAAAATATGAAATTAGTAAAAGAAAGAAGTCATAAGAGAAATTCTCCTTGTAGTATGTTTTATTTTCAGGGAAAAAAAAAAAAAAATAAACAAAAAACTAAACACCACCACATCCATGAAAACATTATGGGCTTGTTTTTATTTTCCTTTTTTTTTTTTCGTTTGTTTGTTTGTTTGTGATGTTTTGTTTTTTTTCTGAGAGGATTGAATGGCAGACACCAATGTTTGGTGCAAAATAATAATCTACATGAAAAATACAGAAATGTGTATATGTTCAAAGTATTTCATACTCTTGTGTGTTGTATAGTTCATATATAATAATGTCTTTGTAAAATATTTTAAACAATTTAATTATAAAGTGTTACATCATGGTATGTTAAGAACAATTTTAGTACATTTCTTATATATAAAATGGCAATTTATCCAGTTTGTTTAAAAGAGGCAAAACTAAATTGGCTTCCTCAAGGCAGTTGTTAATGTTGTTCAATACAAGGACAGTCACTTAACATTGGAATATTTTTGTAGTGAAACATGCTTTCTTTAAAGCACAGCATATTTTCTTCCATTCTGTGTGATACAATATTCTAGTCCAAACTTCTAATTAAATTACAACTTTTCAGATTATTTTTTCAGATAACTTCAGCGTTCTTTTAAGTGAAATTACCATATATGAAAGGGACATTAAGGAAGCAATTACTTTTCAGGAAAAGCCCATAAATACATTATGGGTTGTATTACAAGGTTGCTTTTTTTTGCCTTTTTTCTTTTTTTTTTTTTTTCCTATTAAACGTTTCAGATTTTGTTTTCTGCACAAGACATCAGCTACAGAGTTAATTAATATCATTTGAATTAATTTGCAATTCTCTCTTTTTTTATTGAAGGTCTTGTTTAAGCCAATATCTGAAACGTCTTCCATATCTAGTTAGTGTATTTTGTTTGCATTTGAACTTGAAAATTGTGAAAAATGCTGTAAAACTGGAAGGTTCAAAGGGATAATGTATGTTTTACATCTTACAAACCAGTATATATCCTGTTAATGAATTTAGTTAAACCAAATAAGTGTTGTCCTATCACTAAGTGCCAAGGATGCAGTACTACAGCTGTGCTGCCCTCCTTACTGTAAACAAATTAGTTGTTTATATGCATATCAGTGTATTTTGTGCATTATCTTACGCGTACAACATTGACTGTATTAGTGCACTCTTGATCTGCACCAAACTGTACCTACAGTGCACAGATGTTTCTGAATTGGATCTCTATTAGCCCGTTCAGGTCTATTATAACAAGTAAGATTATAACCCAGTGTTAGTCAGTATTACTATCCATTTTTGTACAAGTTTTCTTATCTTCTTTTTCTTTCCAGTCCTTAGCTCTCCTTTGCTATGCCTGCACATACCATGCAATACACCTCTTGCATTAAGGTATGGTTTTGTAGAGTTCTTGCTCATCTCCAGTAAAGTTTGTAAAACATAATATATGGTAATAAAATAATCACTTGAATGTAGCTGAAATGTATGTTCTTTTACTGCAAAAATGTTTGATTTCAGCAGTATACAAAAAAAAATGTCATCATACAGTTACTAATATCTTTTGAGAGCTTGTCATCTAATAGTTTACAAAACTGTTGTTATTAACGTCACTGTGGACTTTGCACTTCTGAATATTAGATGCAAATACAATGTATATAATTTAGTGGTGAACAAATGTGTATTTGTCCATGGAACTAGTATTTTATACTTGCATGAAAATGAGTTTATAAATAAACTTTGTAAATAGTAAGCCACGATTAGCAGTTGGAAGACTTCTATATTCCTTGCTTAGTAACAGCAAATTCATAGTTGAACAGTACTTAGGCAGGAATAAAAATAAGAAGCATTTTCTCTATTGAGATTTGTAACTGGCCATTGGTAACCAGTTTACATTTTATTTCATAAATAATAATTTTAAGTTAAGAATTCTTTTAGTTTATTTCTAATTACTGGTATTACTTTTTTTCCTGTGTGCTATATTGGCTTTGCATGGTAATATTTTGATGCAGCATTACAACAGATTTTAAATGTTTCACTGTAATCCCCTATGCTGTTTACCAAATTTACAATAGCTCCTTGGTTTAGTGCCATGATGGACATGGATATTTGTATTGTTTTTTCTAGTTTCTGAATTATTATTCATACCTTTTTTATAGTGAAATTTTTGTCTTCATCTCTACTCAGCTGCCAACTACCTTGAATCTTCTCTAACCCCTCCAATCTTGGCAACACTGAGCTACTTCGCTACCAAGCTTTCAAGAAGTTGCAAGCCAGGTGTTTCATGCATCTCAAGTAGTTTCAAAACGTACTGAACAAATTTGTCCAACAGAAAGCCAGAAAGTCTTCTGTCAAAATGAACTCATGAGCAAGCAAAACACACAGGCTAGCTCCATCCTCTACTTCGTTTTGAGTCAGGATATGAAATAAATCAAGGTCTCTGAAGTGGTTCATGGGGTATCCTAAAATGACACAAACTCTTCTGTTTCATGCTCTTGAGGGGAGAAGTGTTATCAGTTCTGGATGGAGGCTTCAAGATAAAAGCCTCAAAACAAACAAAAAAAGCCCTACCTGGCCTTCATACTTGGTTTTACATCTGCAGTAGAGGAAGGAACGCTGTAGCTGAAATATGTTACAGCTGGTCTTATCAGAGAGGTTATTCTCTTTGATTTTAGCTATCCATACTGCCAGAAGTGTTTTTTTAAGCACATATTTTCCAAGTTCTCATCAACATTATAATAATCACTGTCTCTGAGACCTGTTTCTACAGAAGTTGCAACTTGCTCTACTAAGTTATAAATGGAACAGTAGAGAAGAGGAGAATTACTTTCTATCAGTAAAGCTTCAAATACAAAGCTAAGAGCTGGTCAGGGCTTCACAGCTGTATTAGAAAAAATGGAACAGTCCTTTGTTTGCAAAAGTCTCTAAAATTACAGGACACAATGGTATAGCATTTGAGAGTCTCTGATGAGTGGTGGTTGCATTGCTGTGTAACATGCATGCACACACAGTAGCCTGTGATCATGAAGGCATGTGATCATGTGCCAAAGAATGTTTTAATTAGACTGGCATCTAATCAAACTTTGAAAGGTTAATAAGAGTCCATTATACCTCATTCACTATAAAGTAGGATCTGTGTTACACTTCAGACCTAGACTTATAATCAGCATATAAACTTTTATGTACTGAGATTTATGGCTTAAGTCTACTTTTAGTCTCTCAATAGTTCTTAATAAAATAAGTAAAAGGAAATTCTCAGGTAAACAAACGTTTTGCTAACTTAATGCTTCACTTTTAATATTGCTAGATAGAACAATAGCAGTAACTTCAAACCACTAATATTATTGTTAAGCAGCAGAAATATACTAATGATCAGTTAAAATAATGTAGATAAACCTCATTAACATGCTTCTAAACTCTCCCTTTTCCCTGAAGTCACATTCATCAAGTCTATTCCATTCCATCCTGGTTTTGCAGACATCTAAACCCAGCATTTAAAATGTTTCTTGCTAAAGATGAGAAAAATACTTCTTCTGTTTCAGCTGTAACTTTAAAAATTGTGGAAGTTCAAAGCGCTTTGAAGTCAGCATGCCAGTTGCTCTCTACTGATACAATTTAGACAAAAGTGAAAAGTGACAGGAGATCCATATCTGATTATATTGCACCACTGCAATATTTTTGATTGCTTTTATTTATTTTTAAGAGTAGGCTGCTTGTGTATTAATAGACATTTGCCTACCTATTCTCAGGAGTCATATAAACCTTGCATAGCACCTACTTCAATAGATGCTAGTAGAATAAGACCAGTTTAATCTTATCATTGGGATGCTATCAATGTTGTTTGTAGCCTCTGCTGCTTCCTAATAAACACGACTGTGTAGCTTTTGCAGAAAGAGCAGGGAAGTGGGGAAGAAAATTCCAACAAGTTGAGTAAACAGGGTGATTTATAACACCTAATGCCTAAAGCAAATACCAAAGTATTTTAGTGTCTGTTTTCCTCTGATGTGGCAACTGTTGGGTCAACTCTTGTCCACTTTGCAATATCAGTTAAGTAGCAGCCCTCAACTGACGTTACCCAACAGGTTTCATGACCCAATTTGAACATCTGTTGTTTGTGCTACCTGCTTTTCGTAGCTTTGCCGTGCTGCTTTGCTACTGTTCTTTGCAACTTCTCACTGCTCTCTGTGCCTTACTCTGCCATCCCCTCTCCTTATCATGGCATGTTGGTGAGTGGTTCCTGCTACAGCAACTCAGAGCATGTCACACTGAAAATGACAGACACGTCTAATATAGGTGTTTGTGTATTAGTTTAAACAGCTTTTTTGACTTCACAGCATATAGGAAATTTTTGCATAGTAGTCCTTTATTCACCTTTAGTGGAGAGATTGATTTTTGTTGCTGGTGGTGTGTGTTTTTATTGTTTTTGTTTGTAGGCTTTGGCCATCAGTCTTAAAGCAGAGTGGGCAAGTAGAATATCTGTCTTGGGTCTGTCCCTTGTCAGCATCATTTGTCCTCTGTCCCACTGTGTGCTGGGAACAGGGACTTTGCCCCACTGCCAGACTCGATGCGATACTTCAGCACTAACATTGCCAGTCGCTTCTGAGTCATGTCTTCCCTCAAAGCAGTCTTTCTCAACTTTTTGGCCTGGTAATCTTCATGCAGCCGTGAGTCAGTTCTTCTGCCTGGGAGGAACCAAGTTGTTGCCAGCAATGAGAGGTAGGTAGCAATTCCCTGGCTAAGATAAACATACCTAGCCAGGTATTACAGCCCACTCATGTTCCCTTATGACTCCCCACACTGGAGGAATAGAAATTCTGCATACTTCTTCCACCCATTACCTCTCTGAGGCCTTTTATATCTTCATAGCTGTAACCCAAAATTTAAGAAACACTACTTTAAAAATAGCATGCAACAGTAATGAAGGATCTCCTTCAATCCCTCAGGGGCCAGTATTTGACCTTTTATTTACTATACTATATTTTAAGTATAATTTCAGATGCAAATATCTATACTCAGCTTCTTAAATCATGCATTAAATGTTTTTTCAGAGGCACATTAACATCTAGCTGCTCAGCTTGATGGAATTAGAAACCAGATATGTTGTTTATTTACAATATAAAATCAGCCTGTGGTTTTGGAGTAGATTGCTATAATAAAGAGGAAAGGTTCCTTTGGTGTTCTTTAATTTATGACACACTGTAAAATGTCCAGCCACATTTTGCTTACTAGCAGGAGGAAAAATAGTAACTCTTGGCTGGAGATTAAAAAAGTCTCACCCACCATAAACGTATTTTGAGATCCTGTTCATTTGGGAGAAAATCAGCTGCTTATCTGCTCTGGGATCACGCTTATTTGTAACGACAGTGCAGGTTCTTTGGCTTTTTTTAAATTTTTTTAATATTTTTTGTTGTTAGTCTGCCTAAATAAAATCATTTATATAAGATGAATGTCAGTATATTGCTGTTAAGATCACATTAAAGAGATCTTTAGGCTAACATTTCTGGCTTTGCAGAATAAATTGCATCCTGTTCTTATTTTCCTGATACTTAATGTCTCAAAGCCTGCTTTTCAGGCACACTAGAAACTAAAAATAATTAAGTCCTGTGAATTGCAGCTATATTGTGCTCATTATCCTGCTCATGTAAAGTCTTGTCATTATTTTGCTGGAGTGTTTCCTGGGGAGCTTCATAAACAAGCTATGGCCGATGGCTTTCTTTAGCTTATTATTAGACTGTTTAACCTCTGTTTATCTGTCAGGAACCTTCAAAGTTAGTATTTCACAGCAAAGCCTTTAGTTTAAGTACATTACTTGATTAATCAAAAAACATCAGTAAACAGAAATATTACTAATGAATCTTAGAATGATGCAAAGACCTCTTACATCACCTCTTTCCTTGTTCACCAACAGAACGGGATTCCTTGTTATGTATAATGTTCATATATCTGACTAGGCAACTGCGATTAATCCTGTTCATTCAAGAGTGCTGTCAGCTTGTACCTGCTCTCCTTGGAAGAAAGACTTCCCTTCATTCATCCTGTCTTGTCATGCTTTTAATTTCTGCCTACTAGTCTCTTTATATGTGTATCTCAAGGTATTGCCTTCCAGAGAGAGACAGACAACAAATATTCCCTGACTATTACACTTCACCATTTTGTTGAACAGTGTGTATTCAGGAACTGGTACTTCCATTAAAGCATGCAATAAAATATTTAGTATGAAGAAACAAATTAAAAGAAATAGACCAATGCAGCTGATGTGTCAGGTGAACAGCTATTATTTTTTCAAGTTCTTCATGAAAAATCCCCAATCCTTTGCCTCGTACCAGAAGCCATACTGTGTTTCCAAAATACTTTCATTTTAGCAAGCTAGCATTTTAGGGTTGGGTTTTGAGTTTGTTTGGGGTGGGTTGGTTGGTTGGTTTGTCGTTTTTGGTTTTATTTGTTTGGGTTTTTTTTTAAACTGAATACAGTTCATTATGTCAGTGCTGGACAAAGAGACATCAGTTGAATCAGATGCTTATCAGATATATGATATGGGAATAAGACATGGGAAAATATCTTTTCTCCTCTTTATGAGGAAATTCCTTACGCATGCCAGATTTGAATTGCTTTGGTTTTGCTGAACATTATGTCGCAAACTCCTGTGAAATGTCCTATCAGCAGGGAGATTTTGATAGACAAAATATTAGGGAAGTTGGGAGGAGTAATAGGACATGGTCCCTTTGGTTAGTTAGAGATGCCATGGTGTGGGGCACTCAGACCTGGGTTGAGCAAGCCTGTACTCTGGGAACAATCTATGGATTTCTTCCATCTTTTATTCATTACTCTGTTAATCCATGACTGGGGCCTTTCATTCTAAGGAAAAAAATGTGCTCACAGCCTAAAAGTGGACGCTTGCCTGTGTTTTTAAATGGCTCGTAGTTGCCTGCCAAATTGCTTTTGTATTTTTTAAAATAACACAAAAGTGGCTCTCCATTTATTCTGGATTTTGAAATGTTTAGGTAAGGGAAGGTGCCTACTTCCTATCTGACAGCCTTTGTGTGTCATATCAGCCTGCAACAGGTATTCTCAGCTATCATCGAGATGCTCTCATAGAAGCTGGACATACATGTTCCTTTGGCCATTACATTGTTTTAGCTCAAGAAACTTGACAAACTACAGCATACATTATCTGAGATTCCTTTAAAAATTGCATGTAAATCCTTTATTTCCTGCTTCTAAATATTTCTGGTAATGTTTTCTGAAATCCTTTTGCCCTATTGGGGGGAGGAATTAGTATAGATTACCCACTGAATTTCTGTCTTTTCCTCCATTTCTGCCTGTGTCTGTACCCTGCCTGTTCTTCCTCACCTAGAGACCCAGTCACAGGGGATTTAGTTCAATCTGCAAAGTAAGAAAACTATCTTGTTTAAAGCTGAAAGGTGAGTTTAGAAGTGGCCTATCTTACTTAGAAACTATATGCCTCAGGAAAGAGATCACTTCTGCACATCCATGTAGAAAAATACAGACCATATTTGTGAAAATAACTGTACTATCTACATATCTACATGCACCCAAAACAGGTCTGACAGTCTGGCTCTGAATTTCACCTCTGGGTCTCCTAATGCTCCTTCCATCACAGTAGCAATAGTTACTGCTGCTGAAGCTGGAGATGATTGTCACTTATGCAAAATGAGAAAAGCTCTTTTGCCCATTTTAAAAATGAATATGGATCAAGCTTGGAAAGCAGGCTCTTGGGTGATTTTTATTTTTTATTTTTTTTAACCTTAGTTTTCTGTTCTATGCTACAACCATTTTGGCATGAAGCAGAGAAAATAGAAAATACAGCATTAGAGCAAAGTTCTTTAGACATTTCAGGCCCGCTACTACTTGGCCCATTAGGTATTTTTCAAAATTATGTTATGAAGAGGTTGAGGCAATGAAAAGAATTTTGTACTTAATTTTCTAAACACCTTTCAAAGATTATCTTTTTCTGCAGGTGGAAAAATCAGCTTTTGTGTTGTTCCTTCTTTCTATGTCTCGGCCTCTCCCCAGCATCTGTGTAGCTTCAAAGATCCTAATCCCTGCCCTTCACTGAAAAATTGAAACCTCTGCTGTATTAGCAATCTACTGACACAGTCTTACTGGTATGCATCTTTTCCTTCTCACTCAGCAATAATGTCATCATCCATTTTACTCTTAACTGAGGAATGAAGAATGACTATTTGAAATACACTGTTGCAAAGGGAAAGGATCTGTTGCCAGATGTAATGCTAGATGTAACTTTCTTCTGTATTTTACAGAATATTAAGAGTGTGACTAAGGTGCAAGATCAAGATCAGCCATTTAATTACTCAGGGTATACACAGCTACACAAATAACTCTTGAAATTCTAAACTTAGAATTTATCTGTCAACAAATGCCACACTGGAAGATATTCAGGGACATAAACACAGTCATCTAGTACCATTTTAGCTATAGACTACCCAAATCATCCATCTAAACAATGACACAATCTTTTAGAGCAGCAGCTGGTAGGCTAGGAGAAATTGTTGCCTATGCCAGGCATATGAATTGCCGCCACACTGGGGCATCCTGACGTTGTTGAGGAACACTTAGAAGGAAAAAATAAAATATATAATTGCATCCCTTTTATAGTCTAACATGATCAATATGTAGACTTGTTGAGCATGTTAACAGACGGTTTGAATTAATTACCATCTCACAGACCTGAAAATTAGGAGGGTAACACTAAGTTTAATAACATCTTAGCTTTCTAATCCATCACCAGCTCATAGCCCTTTTGTGCCTATAACTAAAGTTGTACTGATAATTATTTTTTTTTAAGTTTAAAAAAGTTAATTGTTTCACTAAAGCATCTGGAATGCAGAAGTGTCTTACATTTTGTGTGCAAAAAACCTGACAATCTCATCTCACTAAAGAAAATGCAGTGTGTTCATCCCAATGTGAATGCATGATAGCACATCAGTTCTGGCCTCTGGTGCTCGACCTTCAACATAAACCCGTTCCAATCAATTATCTGACACATTCAGCTAGGTTGCATGCTGCTTGTAAGTGTTCTGTGAGCAAAAGTCCTAGGGAATCATCCATTTGCTGCTGCCAGTGGCATCTTGCCTGTTCCTCTCTCTGTGACAGGAGATAAGAAAGTCAACCAGAAAGCTTTTACAGTGATACAGTGCAGGCTGTTTGCCAGTACCACTGGGTGTTGCAGCAATTCGTCCAGGCTGCCTCAGGCAGACACAAAAACCAGATACATTGAGCACAGCACTTCAGCTCTGCTGGACCTGCTAGCACTCAGCTCAGATTTCTATGCTAATTCTTCTTCCTCTAGGTCCCCAGACTGGTGAGGGGGGAAGAACATTTCTGAAAGAATATTTCTGAAGCAAAGAGTTTTAAAGCTGATTGTGATCCCTCAAGCATATGCTTTGCTTGTATCTGGGTAGCATCAGATAGCTGGAATAGGGCTGGATATTTTTCATAGATGATGCATGCACTTCTCCAGTAGAAACTCTGCCATAACTGCTCCCCTCTTATCTCCTGTTTCTCATTCTGAAAAGTCTTTCTGTTTGCAGATGAGGTAATGGACCAAAGATAAGCTTGCTGACCAGGTTAAAAATTCTGTGGACATTTCTGCACAGTTTTACCCTGGCTGATCTGAGACTCAAGAAACTCAGAGAACTGTGTGGAAAGGCTCGCCTGGGACATATGCACCGTGTAAGCTCTCATATTAACTTATGTAAGTGATTACATTGTTCAGACTACCTATCCAAGAGAAGATTTTACTTTAAATAAATTAAAAGTATGAGCAGAGAGGTTCCAGGTAGTGTACTGAGAATCTGCATCTCCCCTATGAAGCAAATGAGGCTGAGCACTCTTAGCACTCATCAAGATCTGGGTTCATAAGGGAATTAGGCAGTTTTACCTCTCTTTATATATATAAATACACACATCTACACACAGAAATTGAATTCCCACTGAAATCAGCTTGATGGAATAGAAATAGTAAGAGCCCCCAAAAAAGTATTGTATTTTATAGAGTCCTAATCTTTAGAAAGCCTTCCTGTCACTTATTAGAATAAATCTGCTCCTTTTATAGATTTCCTCTTGGACAAAAGTGTGTATTGTCAATAAAAGAGCTTTTTTACTTTTAAAACACATACAATTTACTTGATGGTTTAAATTGCCTTTGAAAAAGTTTTGCTTCAAAGTAGTGCATAATAATTATCCCACACCCATGAACTTCAATTTCTCTGAAAAGCAGTGGTACAGCAATTTTCTTGGGCTTTATGCCAAATGCAGAGGCATTCATTAAGGTTTTACTGCATTAAAAAAAATAAATAAAATCTGATTTACCTGAAATAGCAACATGATCTTTGCTAGAAAGGTCATTTACTTAGGGGATTTCTGTAGAACATATATTTTTCTTGCGGTCCTACACCCAGCGTAACTGTCCTTCCAAGTAATTCAGCCACTGACAGCATGTGCCAGACTCTCAACATCACAGATATATCTGCGTGCAAACAGATGCTGGGTAGCGTCAGATTTTCAGACTCCTCCTTTGTGTTTAGTATAATGATAGTTCCAGTCCCAGGCTAAAACTAAAATGTAAGGTAGTAAATGTAATGTAGACTAGTCTGGGGTTCTATTACCTATATTTCATTTCTTATTAGACATTTTCTGCTTCAAAGAGATTCAAAGAGATGCAGCTGATTTGATGTACTGACAGAAATACATTGGTCCTTTCTCTTCTGTCAGAGTCAGGCTCAGTCAGAGGAGCTGATGGCAGCAGCAACAGGCAGGCATGGACCAGCATGTGTAATGTCAGGGCACATGGGGCAACCATGGGACTGTCAAAGACAGGTAGAAATTGAGTTGCCAAGCTCCTCAGATGATGGTTATGAAGACTGGGACAGGGGTGTTGTGGTGCTTGAGCAAGAGGAGATTTCGTGCAGAGGTGAGTGGTTGGAGAGGACTGGAAAAAATGGAAAAAAATCCCTACCTATGTTCAGGTGTGCAAGTGTCATCCCCTTACTGTTGCCTATCCCTATCTTCTTTTTCTTCTTGAAAAGAATTCAGCTTCGACCACTGCTGGCATGTCATTGCTGAAGCCAGAATGGCTTCAGTTTAATTTTAAACTTTCTAGTTTTCAGGACTGCATAGGAAGACATTGTTAATGCCAGCTCTTGAAATCAGGCAGAAGGGGCAGGAGTTACTGACCTGAAATATCACAGACACTAAGCAACCCCACAACTGCTAGAAATGGACCTTTCTGTTCTGAGCAGGGAGAATGATTGTGCTCCCAAAGAAAAGGAGTCCTGCCTTTGCAGGAATGGATTTCATTCCCAAATGAGCCAGTTCAGGGTATGTTCAGTAAGTTTGCAGATGACTGCAAATTAGGAGGGTGTGTCAATCTGCTTGAAAGTAGGAAGGCTCTACAGAGGGGTCTGGACCTGCTAGACTGATGGGCTCAGGTCAATGGTATGAGGCTGAACAAGGCCAAGTGCTGGATCCTGCACTTAGGTCACAACAACCCCAGAAAACGCTACAGCCTTGGGAAAGAGTGGCTGGAAAGCTCCCTGGAGGAAAACAGCCCTGGAGATAATGGCTGACAGCCAGCTAAATATGAACCAGCAGTGTGCCCACATGGCCAAGAAGGCCAGTTACATCCTGGCTTGTATCAGAAATAGTGTGGCTAGCAGAACTAGGGAAGTGATTGTCCCCCTGTACAAGACACTGATGAGGTTGCACCGTGAACACTGGGTTCAGTTTTGGGCCCCTAAGGACACTAAGTACATTGAGGTTCTGGAGTGGCAACAAAGCTGGTGAAGGATCTAGAGCACAAGTCTTAAAGGAACAGCTGAGGAAACAGGTTGTTTAGCCTGGAGAAAAGGGGAGACTTTGTTGCTCTCTGCAACTATCTGAAAGGAGATTGTTGTGAGGTGAGGGTCATTCTGTTCTCCCAAGTAACAAGCAACAGGACAAGAGGAAATGCCCTCAAGTTGTGCCAGAGGAGTCTTAGTTTGGATATTAGGAAAAATTTCTTCACAGAAAGGGTGGTAAAGCACTGGAACAGGCTGCCCAGTGATGGAGTCACCATCTCTGGAGGTATTTAAAAGGTGTATAGATGTGGTGCATAGGGGCATGGTTTAGTGGTGGACTTGGTGGTGCAGGGTTAACAGTTGGATTTAATAATCTTGAAGGTCTCTTCCAATAAAATTGATTCTATGATGCACCTCTCCCCAGAATTATTATATATCCTCATCTTCATGGAGATGAGGAACCTGCAATCCTGGTTGCTGTATTGTGAAGCACTGAGTCATGTAATGGGGCTGACCTAAAACACTGGAAATTACCCCAGTGATAAAATGTAACCATTCTTAAGTTCTCCACTTTAGTATGAGGTCCTTTATTTTAATTAAGACTGAGTAAAAAAAAAAATAAATCATATTCCCTTTATGCAGACCTCAGCATCTGAGACCATTTTACTGAGTGTTTGAAATTTTGTTTGATTTACAGATTCATGGATGAATCAGAATGATCCGTGCCAACTAGTCTGCATGGTCATAACTTAGTGCTGTCTTGACTCATAACATCAAAAAAGTGCAACAGAAACAACATTAGAGTGAAAGGGTGGGGAGTTAGCACCAGATGAAGACACACAGTTTTATAATCTTCATGGGAGCTTGGTGTCAGTAATTCAATTATTATTATCAACAAAGGTCTTGACCTACAGTCAGTGAAGTTTAGAGTGTGATTCAGGTTCTGGAATCTGGTCTAGTGGAAACAGAATGGCTCTCTGCTACCAGTTAAGGAGGACTTTGGCGTCACCAGGGCTTTGGGGACACCCTTTACAGTGTTAAAGGAATCAGGTCATATCATCCCACACACAGTTAACAAGCACCACTGAATTCTTTTGAAGGCTAGGACAATTTTTCTAATTACTGGCCTAATCATGGTTGGTCGATAGTTATCCTCCAAAGCAGGGAAATCAAGATCATACAGTGATAGAACAACAGGATTTAAGGGCTTGCCCTTCACTTCATGCAGTCACTTTGGTCCAGCTCAGGACTCTTTTACTACTAAAGAAGTTTTCTCTGATCTGACACTTTTTTTCTCAGTGAGTTCCTGCTGGATTATTATTGCCTTGCACTGCATGGATCAACCATGCTTTCTTCATCAAAGCAGTGGAAAACTATGCTGTTGACTCTTTCACTGTTTTACCACATCCTTTTAACTTCCTTCTTGCTGTCTGGTGACCATAATAACAATGTATGTCACTCTATGCTGTAAAAAATGTTTGTACAATGATATAACTTGTGTAACATTATGCCCATCATCACTTATATTCTGAAAGTTCCAGATAGTTAAATTTGCATCTATGTAAAAACATGTTACTGACTTCTTTTGCAAAAAAAATTACAGGCATAGTGTTTTGGGGTTTTTTAATCTTGCTCTGGAAGTCCTGTTCCAGAAAGCAGCCAGCTATTTGTAAAGCCTAGCAAATATTTTCTGCCTTAGTCTATTCTTGAAAATCTAACATTCTGCTAAATTTTTCTTTAGTGTTGCAAGTAATCATTTTCCTCTTAAAAAAAAAAAAAAAGGCACAGTACACGTTCTGCAGCTTTCATGTTGCAGAAGATCAGCATCTCTTCTCAATATACTACAGTACCTCTACAATAAGAACAAAGTGAAAGTTTTTAATCAATTTCTTCAGTAATAAGTGAAGCTAGCAAATTGGAAATATGGAGAATAAAATAAATGCAAGATAACCAAGAGAGTTCTGAAACATGCCCTCAAAGTGCATTTTTTACAGTTATTCTATTTCATTTTCTTTGTATTTTCATACCTTGAAATATTATACCAGTTGTTATATTGTTAAAGAAGTTATTTGAAGAATGGTTCACAGTCCATTTATTATTATTCTGTACAGAGATGTGATGAAATCAATGTACTCTGCTCCGCAGGCATAATATAAAGCAGATGTTTTTTTCCTCAAGCAATGAGTACATTAAAATCCAAACTATAATACAATGTATATAGTGCTTCTAGATTAAAGCCCTTGGATGCCAGATTTGTAGCTTTGATTCTCCCTGATTTTAGTGCTTAGTAGGATTTATTCCAGTGATTCTGCCCTTGGGCCAAAATGAATCAGCTTTTATCTAGGATGATCATATATTGGCTAAGCCCTGTAGCTTTTCTTTTAATAAACATGTAACTTTAACCTACCATTACATGTACATAAAACAAGACAAATCAAGCTTGCACACAACACTATAGACAAACCAGAATCCATTAGAATTCAAAGCTGGATCCATTTGAAGAATGAACAGTTCTAATGTGTCCTATTAATTTCTTTGATTGTCTTCTAGTCAGCCTTCTTATAATCAAATCCATTCTTTCCCAAGCTTAAATTTATTTGTGTGCACCACAGAAAAGCATTTTTGCGTTCCTGCTTTCAGAGTGAAAAGTCTTCATATAACTGTAATTTCATAGAATCATAGAATGGTAGGGGTTGGAAGGGTCCTCTGGTGATCAAGTCCAACCCTCTTGCCAGCGGACGAATACCTAGGTCTAGACACATAGGTCTAGGCGGGTTTTGAAAGTCTCCAGAGAAGGAGACTCCTCAACCTCTCTGGGCAGCCTGTTCCAGGCTCCGTCACCCTCACAGTAAAGAAGTTTTGCCTCATATTGAGGTGGAACTTGTGCTCCAGTTTGTGACCATTGCTCCATGTCCTATCACAGGTCACCACTAAAAAGAGAGTGGCCCCTTCCACTTGTCCACTTGACACACCCCCTTCAGATATTTGTAAACATTCATAAGATTCTCCTCTTAGGCTTCTCTTTTCCAGCCTAAACAGTCTCAGGGCACTCAGCCTTCCTGCATAAAAGAGATGTTCCAGTCCCTTAATCATCTTTGTAGCTTTCTGTTGTACTCTCTGTAGTATTTCCCTGTCCCTCTTGAAATGGGGACACCAGAACTGAACACAATACTCCAGCTGTGGTCTCACTAGGGCAGAGTAGAGGGGCAGGAGAACCTCCCTCAACCTGCTGGCTACAGTCATCTTTATTCACCCCAGGATACCACTTGCCTTCCTGGCCACAAGCCAGGATAACTTATTGTCTACCAGGACATCAAGGTCCCTCTCCATAGGGCTGCTTTCTAGTGGGTCTACCCCAACCTGTACCAGTATATGGTGCTGTTTCTCCCCAGGTGTAGCACTCTATACTTATCCTTGTCAAACCTCATTAGGTTTGCCTTTGCCCAGCTCTCTAGTCTATCCAGATCTTGCTGGATGGCAGCACAGCCTTCTGGTGTATCGGCCACTCCTCACAGTTTAGTATCATCAGCAAGCTCACTTAGGGTACACTCCATCCCTTCATCCACTTCATGACTTCATCTACATCATTGATGAAGATGTTGAATACGACTGGAGACTTTCTGACCAGAAAGTTACACTGTCATGTGTGCAGTCACACTCTGATTTTCTCATCTTCCTTGGTAGCATGAGCAGCAACTTTCAAAAATGTTTATGTAACTATTTGGCTTATTTTCATAAACCATTTTGGTTTTCAAGTCTTTCAGGGCTTTGCTCGTACTCTAAAAGATTAAATTTCCTGAATCTGGAATTATTATTATTCTTCTCCAAACTCTTAAAAAATACATTTTGTGTTTTGAAAATAGTAAAGTGGATCCTCTTGTACAATATATTCTTTTCCTGCTGTTCAAGAGCAAAAGCAAAAATCTGTGCCTAAGGCTCCTGCATGTGACCTTGCAAGAGATATATCAGTGATGGAGCTAACTTCATATGCACCCCTCTTTTTGGTCCTCCATGCACGTGATGTGACAGGGACATAAAAGCAAGAGGGCAAGTTGCCAGTGTGCTCTAGAACATCTTGGTTTTCTCAGCACATGGGAAATTCCTGCAGGGTCATATTCAAGATGGGGAGTCATATTGGTTTTATTATAATAATGGTCATATTCATCTTGGAGGGCAGAGGGTTGTAAGCAATCTTTGCCACTAGTGATGTTTTCAGTGATTCTTTGAAAGCATCCTGAGAGCTCTTGGAATATGGGCTGGTTTTGATTGGGAAGATATTTACAGAATCTGAAACTAGAAGAGCATAAATGGGTATCAGGCATGCAGTCCAATCTGCTCTCTAAAAATTGAACTGATTAGTTCCAGGATATAGAAAATAATTCCCTCTCATCCCAAATTGATTTTACATGTCTATCTGGACTACCCAAAGAGGCAGGAGGAGTGTGACCTGAGATATCTCTGTGGTATTAACTATATGCTCCAGTTTAACTAATTTTGCTCATTCACTCAGCTATTGCCTGAGCAGTCCCACAGAGAGGTGCTCCATAGGAGGAATAACATTTAGATAGGGCTGAGCAATTCAAGATCAGGTGAAACACCTGTTTCAGACAGTCTGCCATGTTGAAGGCTATATTTTACTCAGGCAGGAGTTCTTACGCCACTTTGCACAGGGGTGTGTGCTGCACCTGCCCTCCCACCAGCCACTCCTCTCCTTGCCACCAGATTTGTATGTAGATCTACTTACATTCGCTGCAAGGCATTGTTCCACCACTAGAATATCAGCTTCTCAGCTAGACTACCTCAAGCACTATGAAACATGGTAAAAGATAATATTATAATTCAAACAAATAAATTAGGGGAGGTTTCCCTCCTGCCTTTTTCTCCTACATGCAAAGCAGAGGCCTACTTCTGGAAGTCTTGCACCTCTGAGGTTTTTATTGACTCAGAGAATAATCATTTACACTAATAAAGAAAGAAGGTAAAATTCTCTCTCTAAATTTAGTGCAGACTTTTTCTTGACTGGTTCAAATTCAGAATGAAGCAGTATAAAGTTCTCACTGGGTGTTAATATAGAACAGAAATAGTGCAGAATGTGAAGATGAAGCAAAGAGTCTTCCTATGCTCTCTGGTTTCACGCTGAGATCATTCAGACTTACGAGTGCATTTCCTGCATCCTCTAAAGATGCTCAGCAGGTCTGTAGCACACCTGCAGCAGATCTCAAAAGGACAAATAAGAAAGAACAATTATTTGAAACAATTTGTATATTTCACATATTAATTTAGCATGGGTGACTTTAGTGCTCTCTGTCCTTCAGATGTTCCCACAGCAAGGTTTTCCAAACCAGTCTGCCAGGGGAATATTTCTAGGGCTGAGAAGTAAGTGCAGTGTGATGGGCCAGCTTGCAAAACCCCTGACAACAGTCAGATACTGGTCCATGGAACTGAAACTGCTGCTCCATTTCACTAGGAAAACAGACTTTTGAAGATTTATCGAGGGCAGTAAAAACTTATGGTTACTACTGACCTAGGCTGATTCAAGCCAGCTAAAGAAAGATGAAGACACTATCTTGCAGTACTTGTCTACTGAAACCTTCCAGTCTTTTTTAGCTCTGGATTGAAATATCGTTTTAAATCACCATTTTACTGGAACTTGTTCACCCTGACACAATGTATACAATGAGAGTGGATCATTATTTAAGTGGAGGGTATAAAATTACTGCTGTCCAAGAAACTCCTTAGTTTTGTTTTTGTTTGTGGTTTTGTTGTTTTTTTTAAATTAAAAAAAGCATTGTTCTTATTGAGATTAACTATGACTCTACCATACTTTTGACATTTCCTTCTCCAGTTGGAACAGTTTTTTTGTTACTGGTAGGAATTCTATTAACATACATTGAACTTTTAGCTTCAAAGGAATAATAAAAATAGGATGAATGACTGGCATCTGCCTGTATTAATAGATCCCATGTCTAATACTATTTTAGCTCGAAAAGTATTATCTTCCTGCTGTATGGAATTCACTCCTTCACAGAAAGAATTTTGCTTTTTTTTTTTTTTTATTAGAATCTCAGGTGAAATAACATGTAGCATTATGTATTCTGATCTTATTTGGAGGTTTTTGTGCCTTCTGCAGTTGCTTTCCAAACAGTGCAGAAATACGACTTTTGGACAAAATTATCCTTTTAGTATAAAACTATACTAGAGATGATAGAAAACAAAAGGGTTTTTTTTCTACTTTTGAATATTTCAACAGCTGTTTAAATTAGTTCAATCCTTCTTCCCACAAAGAAATCATTTTTTTTTAGAAGAAAAAAAAATTACAACAAAGATAAATATATAGTACAGCTTTCACATGAGAAAATGGAAATGGAAAACTTTCATTAGAGAGGTTACTTTTGAGAACCTAACAATATGATTGCCTATAAGTGGTAGGGCATGGCCCTTCTTTCTCCTGTATTGACATATATCAAAGATAATAATTGTCTTATCAAGCATAATATAGAGATATATAAAGTTCAAGTGATATTATCCAATGTTATGTTTTATATATATATATGTATATACACATACATATACAAATATATTTATATAGTCTCAATTGTCATTTTGCTGAAAAATTTTCATAGAAATAATTTTCATTTTATCCCACCGCATAAGCAATGTAATGATTCTGTGGGGCAGTAATGGTTTAATTTGGAAATGCGCTGTGGTTTAGAGCAGAGTTGATTTACTTTTTGTTTAAATTTGCTTTTCGTTGTTTTACTATGTAGTTAAACATGTATTTAAATTACAGTATAGTTTAGTTATGGTGGCTTCTATATTCAAGGAAAACAAGGATAAATAAAACTCAAAATAAAATAAAACCATATGCCAAGTACGAATGCTTTGAACCTTTGCAACAACAGCGGAAGTAAAATGTGAATTCTTTCCTGTGAAAACATTTGTGGAAAGTATGAAATCTGGGAACTGCCTGGGTTCTGAGCCCTGTTTGTTTACCAGAACGAACACATAATTGCACCCGATTACACAATAGACTGTTGCGCATTACCTGCGGTTCCTTCACAGAGAAGGCTTTCAGGAAGGAAACACTCAATAAAGAAAAATACAAAAGATCCAAAAAACTTGCAGTTCCCAGAAAAAAATCAGTCCTTTCTTCTGGAAACTAGTGCTTGGCTTCAACTCTGGGGAAGAGCTGTAGTTGTCAGTGGGACTAGGAGATCATGGAGGGATGCCGACTGCAGCCTTAGAGGAAGTTGGGAGATATCTGGCGAATAATCTGAGGCAGGTCAGCTGCAGGTGTGGTGTGTGGCCAGTTTCAGGAAAGGCCCTGGGAAGGAGACTGAGAGCAAAGACCACATTTGGACAAAGTCCTTGTAGGGATGACTAGGACCTGCCAGGGTAGGATCAAGTCAGAAGAAGTGAATAAATTTAGTGAACAGATGAAGAGATAGAGTCAATAAGAAGGGAAATAAAGGAATTTATGCAGGCAAAGAGGCAAAGACCCATTTTAGAAAGGGAAGGGATGATTCTGTGTGCCAGCTAATGCTCTCTAAGATGGTTAGATGCAACCAGACCCTGGATTAGAGCTAGAGGTTTCAAGCAGAATTTGGGTAGTGAATGCAAAATGAAGAGACCAAATGCCACCACACAGCTGCCACATAAGCCTACAGACACCTAAACACCAGAGATGCTTTCCCCATTCACTGAAAGTCTCTGATGCCAGGGTTCACATCTCAGTACGTTCCCAGAACAAACCCATTTCTGACAGAACTGAGCAGCTGGGAGCTGCAGAACCAGGCATTCCTCTGCCTAAATCTCCAAGGGGCATGATTGGAGAGGCATTTACAAAGCCTGCTGAACATATTCATGACTGTCATTTTCCTTTAAACACAGTCACAATTGGAAGAAGCTCTTTACAACACTCATGGAGTTAAAGAGCTTGCCTGGCTGCAGAAGAACACCTTTGTTTCCCCAGCAGCTATCTCCAGGATCTGGGAACTGAGCCTAGGCATACACTTACCTCTCCTAGCTGGGCCAGCAGGCAGGATATGGTCCCTGGAAGAGGTGCTGGAAATAACTTTGCATCCAGTTTGTAGGAGTATGTAAGCCCCACCTGGACTGGTGTCTGATATAGATCTGGGGGAATCACATGGCTGCACTGCAGCAGAAACAAAGACAACACTGTTGTGAACCAGCCCAGCAATCATGACCTGTAAGGCATGATGCAAGGTCAATGTCCCTCTAGGCTGCAATGCTGCTGACTCCAATCACCATGTGTCTGCTGGCCAGGGAGCTGTGGTGCAGATGCTGGGGTGCTAGTAGATTAACAGAAAAAAGGAGATCCTTAGTGAGTCAGACCATAGTTGTGTTGGCAGGGGTAGACCTTGGCAGCAAAGGTAACGGTGCCATTGTAAGTTGTACCTGCTATTATGTCCCATGTAAGCCAATTCCTATTACTATAAATTTTTGCAGTAAAAGCACCAAATAAACCCACTGGCACTTTACACAGTGTTGATTTATAGCTTCACCCTCCAAGACTCATTTCCTTTTTTATCTCTTCTTTATTGATTTTACTTCCCTCAATGGCATACTATAGATGAGAGCACCCTAATATTTATTACACCCATATATCTTTATCATATGTCAATGCATGAGTACAGTAACAGAAGGTGATAACAAAGAAATAGTGTTATAGCAACCACTGTGTGAACAGTCACTGCGATAGCTGCTTGATTATATTAAGTGCATGCTTTACTTAACCACATAGAAAATGCAGTCCGTATTTCCTGCCTGTTGTAGTCTTTAAAACCCGTATCCTCACTCAAAATGGTGATACCTCAATCTCTGAACTTCTGGCAGTACCTACACCACACTTGGATCAGACTTTCTTTGTGGCCGGACTCCTTTTTATGTACTGTGTAACTGCAGATGTGATCCCAGGCATACCTGGAGCCCATAATCTGAGGTGCCTGCCCCAGCGTGCTTAAGGGTGAGCACACTGCCTGGCACAGACAGACAAGCTGCTTGTGATACATGGCTGTGGTAGGAGGAGGCTGGCACCTGGGCACTGCTCAGCCTCTGCTCATTTTCATGCCTATCTTGGAGATAGTATTTTTCCACTAGAAAAATATTTACCCACTTCCTCTCAACGCACACACTGGATGATGCAGAATGGGAGCTCATTCTCTTTGACAAGTGCTTTAATAAGTTAGTCATTTATTTCCTTGTGCTTTCACTGGCCTTTCTGTCCTGAGATATAAATGAACAAAGAACTTTTTTATCTCTTTTGAAAGCTGTCAGTTATTTTTTGCTCAAGCTACTGTTCCACTGATAATGATAAACAAGGGGGAGGAAAAGAATAAAAAGGCACTGAGCTTAGCTTTAATAGCAGCTCACCAATTTGTTTATAAAGAAAAAAAACCCACAGAAATCTCTGAAACATGTATCCTGGGTTAGGCATTGCCTCAGGGACCATGGTGGGAAGTGAAGAGGTTTGGTCTGTTGAGACCTGACAGAGTTCACACTACTGCTATAACCTTTGGACTGAAACACCTTATTTTTTCCCTAGTAATCCTTGGAATCTCACTGCAGTTGTATTCATTTTGAGCAAAATAGACAAGGAATCTCACCACCACCACTCAGCATACTGAGTTCAAGACAAATCTTGAAGACATGAGAGGTAATTAGAACACATCTGTAAGAGTTGAAAGTGTTGGTGAGAACAACACATACAATCCATCAACACCCTACCGATAACTCTAGGCCACCTTCCAGGCCTCCGGGCAAAGCAGGACTTTGGTATAACTCTGAAGGTCCCAGTGTCCATATGTGTAAAGCTATTCAACAGCCTTCTCAACCCCAAGTAAGTGTTAAGTTCCAGCTCCATCCTGACACAATCCCTCATCATATCTGTCTGTATATTCAGTGCCCTGAAGAAATAACCTAAGCCATGTGTTATAGACATTGTGATCCTTCCTCAATATAAAACTTTTGTTTTGTTCTTGCGGTTGCAATCCCATCAGAATCAGCCTCCTCTGCACACCCCTCAAGTTGTTTCCCCTTGAATTGCTTTGCTCTACTGACCTCTCTCTCCGTTTGCTGCTCCTGTACGTGTCCTGGGATCAGACACTACACACAATGAAAAAAGACTGGGGAATTTAATTATTTTTTAATTTATTCAATAAAACTCAGAAATGGATATCTTTTTATAGATAGGAAACTTAAGGAAAACTGAGAGAAATACAGATTTAGTTATTAAGTAAGAAATCAAAAACTGTAATAATAATTCATAAAAAAACCAACAGTTCCTGAAGCAGTATGATACAGATTTCATTTTATTATGGTATAATTACATAACTCTCCTGATATCAGAGGATCAAGTCAAATTAAAACAACTGAGAATCTACCTACACTTTTTAAGGGGCTTTAAAAAGGTACATAGAAGTCTAACTATATGAAATGTCTGTAATCCATTGACAAAACAAATATACAGTGAAAGTATATGCCTGTGAGAAACACTGTACACACTGTAGACAGCTTCTAAACCACAATATCTTAGCAGCTTTCATTTTCCAAAACAAAAAGCAATAAGCTATATAATGCACTGTTACACTGCCAAAATAGTTTTAACCATTATGGTTAGATGAGCACAAACACATCCAAAATGAATAAAGTTTGGGGCTTTTTTGTGTGTGTCTATATGCTTTAGAACAACCATACATATTTTTGTCTTATCTACAGGGTAGAAGAACTGCTAACAGTACAATATAACACAAGCAGGGTTTACAGACAAAAATTTACTGTATTGCAACTAGACTAGTTCCATTATGGCTATTAGATTTTGTTTTGTGGGGTTTTTTTTCATCTAAAGAAAAATAATAGGGCTAACCAGCTGCTCATTTGAGGCATGTCAATGATTTATTACTTGTTTTTAAAGTAAATGGAAAGAGATAGATGTCAGTTCAATTTGAAACATAATCTGAAGTGAGATCGTATACGTTAAGCATTTTGGCTTTTGCCAAGCATGATCTAAAAATGTGTCTAAAACATAAGCATTGCCTATTCAATCAGTAACACAGACCAGACCAGTTCAGAAGATGCTACTGCTATCAGTACAAGTCAAGGGAAAATACACTCTGACAGTTGGCACAGCAACCTGGCTGAGTGACACATAAAAAGAAGCCAGTCAACTTGACTGTGGCATTTATTCTCAGTTCTACACTGGCACCTTGGACTTAGCAACACTGATATGTCTGAGGACTTGTGACCATCACCTGTGACTGAGTGTAGATGGGTGTGCTGAACTTGATGCCATCTGGCGAATGTTGTATTAATAATTGCTTTGTAATCTAGACCAGAATTCCAAGTGAATGCTCTGTAATTATTAGTTAGATATAAAACAAATTCTTTTTTTATTGGAGAGTGTGGGGTGAATAGTCCCATAAATTTACATATGACACCTTGTTAAATCTCACCAATAAGATTAATGCAATGAGCAGCGCATTGCACAGCCTATCCACCTCAAAAATTATCGTACTATATGGCTGAGGGAAGACTCATTTCACACTCCTGTCTCCCATCACTAAACTTATTTCCCCACTGAAGACATTTTTCCCTTTTACTTTAGATTACCATGTTTGATTGAAATGTTGGCTGACCTTGAACTTCATCCAACAGTTGCTCTTCTTGGTTACCCCAGATTTGGGAGAGCAACTGAAAGTACTCTTAATCTTGTTCATGCATGGTCACTGCTAGCAACCACCAAGTTTGAATACTGATGCCAGTTGACCTTACAGCTCCCAGTGCCCTGACCAGTACAGTTGCGGAGAATGGCATTTTAAAGCTGTGAATGGTATCACAAACTGGCATGCAGAGCTCTGTAGCAAACAGTGACATGCAACATAGAAACACCACAGACTGATTTTCAAAAACTGGAAGCTTGAGGATTCAGCTAGAGCATGCCAAACAAAAAAAGGAAAATTGAAGGTCTTTATATAATACTGTCCCTCATGTTTAAACTGCTGCTTTTCTTATTCCCATCTCTTCTTGAGATTTTGTTGAAGAAGTTCTTGGTGGATAGGAAGAATAACAGAAATATATTCCAATAGCTGAGACCATTGCATGGAGGTGGCAGAACCTGATTTGCAACCATTACTTTGAGTTTTCATCTTCTCGGCTGTCCCTGTTCTGCTCAGATCCATGATCTATTAAGCCAGTATGATATGAGCTTTTCCCTGGCACAGGTTAATGCTTCATACTGCCATGACCAGCATTTTGTTAATGGGCTGTGGCTGGAGGTTGCAGAAAGAGTGCTGCACACAGATCATGCACTTCTCATATTCCTGCCTCCAATAGAGGTCTGTGGTCAAAACCTAACCAATGGTTAGCATGATGTTTCTGGAAGGTGGTAACTCTGTAACAAAACATCTTTTAGTCATAATATAAATAAGCTTTAGGAGCTTTAGGTGTCTACATTCCACTGCAAGCTAGGTTTTTAATTCCCCTAAGTTCTTCAAAAATCCTAAGCTTTGCTCATGCAATAATCAACATCATCTCTGTCCTTCAAAAATTTGCAACTAACTAAGCCCCTTAATTCTGGAATTAGCTCTCACTAATTCAAACGAAGACACTAGGGAACCTGATCAAATTTAAATCTGGCCCATGTGATAAATTCACAAAGGATGTTTAACTGTTTATCAGAAGATTCCTTCTGGAATAATTTCTTAGAAATTGAATCCGGCTATTAGCAGTAGGCATTAATTTCCCACGAAAATTATCTGAGTTTATAGGCCAAGATAGTGGGGTTTAAAAACAGGCTAAACAAGGTTCCAATAAATTTTATGTTCTTTAAAATTTCTTGATCTCAGACTTGGTATTGAAATTCCTAGAAATAGCTACACATTTAAACCTCTATCTTCGACTGTTAAAGTACAGGAAAATTCAAAATACACTTACTCATTTTTATTTATTTAAATCTTCTGATTTCTTAAAAACAATAAATTGCATTTATGGATACAAAGAAATCGTACACATTGCACACCTATATTAACATTTTCTAAATTAATGTGTTATGAATTTCTACTGTGGACAAGGAAGTGTAAATATTGACATTTGCCAGATGGACAAGCTGAGACCTGGCCTTCCATTATCTTACAATGGAACCTGCAGGCACACGCTCACAATGTGAAGCCCAACACAGGCTTTCATAAAGTGCTAACTGACATAGTCTGGCAATCCAGTTCACTTCTTCCAAGCAAATCCATAAATTCCTTAGGAAAACACCTGGCAAAATGTCCAAAACTAGTTACCTATTGCATTTAGAAAGGAATTCTGAATGCTGTGGAAAAGAAATATTCATAACGCTGTGCTCGGTGCACAGTTTTGGTGTATGACATCTTTCATACTGTCTATCTATTATGTGTCAAGTGCTTTATTGATGTGAAAAAGCTGCCTTGGGGATGTAGAATTTCACATCTTTGGGGGACTAGGCAGATTTTCTTATTCTGGAACTGTTGATGTAAGAGAAATTATATGAACAAAGAGGATGGAGAATTACTAACATAAAAAAAATGGGAAAATTAACAAAAAGAATGATTGTTTGTACAGGCTTCTATATGATGACACTTCAAAGACAGAAAATGATTTAGTGATCAGGGAAGGTTTAATATTCCTTTTTTTTGTTCAGGAAGATGGTAAGCTGATCTGCTAAAATGATTTGAATCCCTATTGAAGAGAATACCAAGTTTCTGAAGCACAGAAAAATAATTGATTTATCACAGATAGATACAGCTCCACAGAGACTCCACCTTCTGGTTTTGTAGTGAGCAATATATTAGATGAATATAAAAACAGTTAATATAAAGATATTGAAAACGATGCAAATATAGACAGCATATTCTTGTTCCTAAGTTTATCCTAAGGATCCAGGTAACAAAAATGAGGAAACATTTGTTTCAAGAGGATTAAAATTATCATGAATTCTGCTCAAGAATCAACCGGCACCACGCTCCTATTGAAAGCAGAACAAAGTCAGAGAGAGGTCACAGTCACTGTTTATTTATTTACTTGTATACATTTGGAGGTAAGGAGGATGATAGGAAAGGAATTATGAAAAAACTTACTGAAGAATGATACAGACAAAAGAAGCAAAGGGATTGACATTAAAAGGATTAGAGGTTGAGTTTAGAGAAAGACTGTACAGGCACCATGGGTTAGAGAATTTTTTCTGCTTCTGAAGTTTGTGGGATTTCCTGTTTGACTTCTGCATCTTTCTATGGATTGCTGTCAGTTTTCTGCAATTAACTGTGATTTGTTTCTCTTCACATCTGTTACAGTTTCTACCTCCCAGCTCAAGAGTGTCATTGTTTTTTATCCTTTCTGAATAGCCAGGACTGCTTTTCTATTGCATCTCACCTAAATAAGTAGGAATTCAGAGCCCACAGGCTCTTGTGGAGTGGAACAGGGGTGAGAAAAACAGATGTGCCGCAGACAACAAGAATGAGTTTGCTGCAGAGATCAAAGTACTCAGAAGTGGCATCACTAACTCCAAATTATTGTGACCATTTGGTATGAAAGTAGGCTTTAATCAGTACTTGAGGCACCGTTTTGCAAAGAGTTTAAGTGTGTGTTTAACTTCATCTGCTGAATCACACAGAATCACAGAATGTGGTTGCCTTGCCTGGGGTCTTTTTCTGTGGTGCTGGGGCAAGAGGAGCATGTGTGTGCATGTGAGTATGAGTGTAGGAAAGGGAGGGCTCAGACAGTCGATCAGATTTGTGTACATCTTGACATATGTGTTGTGTGGTGTGCTGTGAATATTTTGCAGACATTGATGGTTCTGTGCCTTTAGAAAGGATAGCACAGGAAAAAGTATACTCCAAGAATACAGAACATGGGTATCTTTGAAAGTTGCTCATTTGAGATTTGCTTTCATGAATAAAGACATCAAACATAATATAACCAAGCACAGCTATAACAACTCTGTGCAAATGAAAATTAAATGATTTTTAATACTGTGCTTCTGGAAAAGGTCTTTATACTGTGTGAGTAGTGTCATATGCGTTTTATATATCCCTACAAATCATCATTTCCTAGAGGCAGTTGGTGGCAAAAGGTCTACAGAGAAGTTTTTTTCATAAAATATTTACCTTGCGAAAACTACTGGGCACCTCAAGGTCTTCACAAAAGTGTCTTAAAAATTATTTTCCACTTGATGGCAAATATATTATGAAGGGTCTGTGACCAGCTAACAGTGATCCTGCTGTTGCTGAAGAAGAGCAACTGGATGACACACATCTGACCTCACCCCAGTTTCAGGAAGCACGTTGCAGATAGACATTCCTCTGCAAAAGAACAACAGACCAGCTATATCAGATCTGAGGTGATGGGGGCCATACCTTAAGCAAAATTCAAGAAGTACCTACTTCACATTCAGAAAGTATTTTTCTATGTTTCTATATTTCTGCCCCCTCCCATCTCCACAAGTCTTGCTTCTTCAAACCCCTTCAGACGTACACCAGTTCTAACCTTAATCACTGTTTATATCCCTATGACATAGTCTTACTTATATGTGTCCTACCACAATCTTCAAGCACCTCTTGTGATGCCACAGTACAAGAACAGACTTAGAAGCTGTTTCCAAGGGCAGGCTATAGCAGAGTAACTTGCTAGGAGGAGGACGGGATGGAATACACTAAATAATCCTAGAGCACTCAAACACATGGGGCCTATGCAGCTATTTAAACTGCTTCAGTTTTAGGCCAGCTTTGTGTCAGCATTTCATTTCTCTCATAGAACAGATGCTTGTTTTTTGTTGTATCTTCCATATTCTCTCAGTATCAAGCATTTTGCAATTAACTCTACTCATGACAAATAAAACCTGACAGAATTCAGTGCATGGGAGACAGATGTAAATAAGCAGCATTGCTTTGACCAGCTGTATATGCCTGAGCCTGTCTGTCAAACTCTGCCATTAAAAACAACACCTCACATCTTGTGAGCCGGTGTGCGTGTGTGTGCGCGCTGCAGAAGTCTGTGCTATAATAGCAATCATGCTAAACAGGGAAGAGAGAGCCTGTGACGGAGCAGCTGCTGCAACTCAGCACAGCTTCATTTAGCTTTTCCCCCTCCCGTAGCAAATGCTAAATCTACCTCGCTAAAGAGGAGTTCAAACCATGAAGATATTCCCCACAGAAGAGGATTATAAAGCCCTGTGATGAGGCTGGAATGAAATTAAAAATAGCCTGTGAAATGAATGTGCTTTTCTTAGTCTGCTTTGGGAGGTTTCGTGAAGGAGGTTTTGCTTCTCATAGCTGTATGTGTAATCTCTCATGGATAGATCCCAAGTTGTCTGCTGTGTAACAAATGTAGATGGCTGTTCAAAAGGAATGTGGTCGCCCTGTCTGGGGTCTTTTTTTGTGGTGCTGGTGCAAGGGCAGTGTGTGTGTGAGTATGTGTGTAAGGAAAAGAGGACTCAGACAGTCGATCAGATTTCATTAGGTTTCTAACTGGCAGCTTTGGGCTAGTGGTTTTGGAATATTACTTGGGATCATTTCAAGTATTTTCAGCTTTGAAAAGCAAGTTGTAGTTTCTAATTAAATGAGAGGAAAAAAAGGCCTCTTTGTCAGTTAATAAATAATGGTCATTGACACTTCTGTTCAAAAAAACAGGAAACTCTGGAGCTTTCCTTTCTCCCATCTTGGCTGAGGGTTCCTGGCAAGAGGTGGTGTCCCCAGCAGAGGACCACCTGCAGCTCAGGAGCAGCCAAGTTCTCAAGCTGAGATAGAGGAATTTTATACATGACCATGATGTCCGCTTCCACTCCGGGCCATCTTGAGACCAGATGCATCTGAGCTTTCAAGATACAGAAGTGGAGGGTGACAGCTTTACAGTATAAAACACCTTCTTTTAGCATTACTCAATCTGTGGGATCCCTGGCTGCTTATTTTATGCCTCATAATATTAGAAAATAATATGGATTTTGCCAAGTTTAGTAGTTTCCTGTAAAGCACTGACAAATAACCTTAGATGGTAAATTCCCTGGGAGCTCTCTTATGCCTGCAAAGTACCGTGCGCACTCCTGCTGAAGTACATATAACAGTCTCAAGGAAAGGCAGAAAATATGCTTAAGACTTCTTTCAGTTCTTGCCTCATTCATGTCACTTATTCTATCATGCTGTGAATCATGCTATCCATCCACTAATGCCAATATGGAGGGTGGATTTTCAAGTATATCTAAACACAGTCTTCCTTTTTCTGTGGCAAGATAGCTGGTATGTGTACATTTTTAAGGATGTCTACTGCAATTTAATTCCAAGAAGTGTGGCAGCAACGTAGGTCCAAAGGTTGCTGAAGGCTGTTAAGTGAGATAAATCGCCCCATAGAAGTTCTTATCTATTTTTAGTGTCTGCAGAATAATCCTAGGCAACCAGCTTATACACAGTGACTATTACTTACATGCCTAAAGTCATATAAGATGAATCCAGACCCCCCTCCTTAAGTTACTATGGAAAATTCTTACCCTTGCCTAATACCTTCAAAAGTATTTCTTGTAATTATTTCAGTATCTTCAGAAAACTTGGAAAGCAGTAACACCTTCATATCTTCTCCAGATACATGGGGTTTGAAATCCTACATATTTGATATTGTTAAACTGAAATCACAGATACAATTCATCCTCAGTTTAATCAAGGGAATAGGAAGTTGATAGGACATGGATCTATTACACCAGTTCCATACGCTGTCCTAGTCACTATACGTAGATGTCTGGAAGTTTTATGTGCAGAGATCTGCAGAGACTATAAGTGAAATTAATACCTGGCACTAAAATTAACCATGTCTAGAGAGAGCACCACACTCACTGGCTTTTCTGTGGCTCATGTGAGTGTAAGTAGGGTCAGGAACAGATAAGCTGAGCCTTGTACTTCAGTATGAGAAAGCTGGGTTAGTAAAAATTTCTCTGATCTTTCAGACACTTTTCCTCTCTATTCTATTTCTGTGATAAAGACCAAAAAATTTGGAAGGGTCCTGTCATGGTAGTGTTACATGACATCAGCTTTTCTTGTGACCATCTCAAAAACAGCTCTAAGAGGTATATATGGAAACAATAAAAACCTGCTCTTTTTTATGGAAGTACAAAGCCATCCAAATAAAAACCACCATCTATGGAAACTTTCATTAAAAACATAACTCTGAAAGACTAGATACTAGTAATTCAACAAAAAGAACCCTTGTTTTCTACTGTAAGTGAGAGTCCTGTAATGTCAGGGTTATCAGAGAAAAAGAAAAAAGAGCTATTCACAAACACATCAGAGAGAAGCCTACATATAAATATAATGAAGGACAGATGTTGTCTCAGAGAAGATGCTGAGCTTAAGATTTTTTGCAATGGATGTTTAAGAATTGGTATTTTATGCATCGTATGCCATTGCAAAGATACATATATATCTTTTTCATGATATGCAGTAATATGCCTGTACTTTACAGGAAATACAGAATTTCTTGGGCAAGAACAAGCTTTCCATCAGCTGCTGACAATGTGATAAACTATTCCCCTTCGTTTTCTTCTGAATATCTTTCATCTCCCTGTACCAAATCCTCTGCCAATCCCAGACCACGTGTGTAAGAGTTAGGAGAGGGGAAAGCAACTAAACCTGGTTTATAGAGGGGATAAGAAGGTTTCAGGGTGCTCTGTGGGCAAAGGGTGACCTGTGAGGAACTCATTGCCCACCACTGCCAGGGGAATCATAAGTTCACTCGTGGAGAAATTGAATACTGCTAATTGAATAGAGTTCTGTCTCTAAATGGTTACAAAAGAGAGTGAAAGAGGCTCTGACAATTTGTAGGAGAGCTTAAAAGTAATTTTAGAGAAGCCCAAACCCTTGTCACCTGGTGTCTGTCCACTGTGGTTAAACTACACCTTTGTATCTTCCACTCATGGAAAATTAAGCTCCATTTATCAGAATTATGTCAGTGTATAAAAATATGATTGCTGAATAAGTGGTCAGTAGAAATCCTGGAAGAAACCTATAAAGAATGAAATGGCCTGTCAGAAATATTATTTAGGTAATGAGATAATATTGATTACAAAGGGGCATAGATAGTAAAGTTCTGTCATGGGTAAGGACTTTGCAATAACGATGGAAGAAGTGATAATTAATGCTTATTTTTCATGAGCTGAAAAAAACCACTATGGTTTAAAAAATTAAATGTCTCAGTGTGATTTAGATCAAAATGGAACATACTCCTGGAACTGTCAGAGGATCAAAGATGGCTTGCATTCATTTTGAATGACTAACTTGTTTATTTTTTCTGATGTTTTCAATTATGTTATTGAAGGAAAAGGTTTTGGTTTAGTTGCATTGAGTAATAGAATGCCCACTGTGCTTTTAAGTGGAGAATTATTTTGTGCCTCATAAACCATTATCTTTGGTGCTTTTCAGTGCCAGACCTGCTAAAGCCACAGCTGTTGCATATCGTCTGCTAACTTGTTTGTTATTTTTTTATTCTGGTGGGGAGCCCTGTGAAAGGCTCTTGAAAACATTTAGCAAGGTTTTAGATAACTGAGTTACAGAGCATGGCTATCATGTAAGCTCTCACTGCTTATGAGATAAGTACGCTGGGTTTGATAGGTGATACCTTGCACCTACTGTAATTGCTTGTTCTTACAGATTGCAGCGTAATCCAGAAAGAATTCTATAGTCACTCTACATTAACAAGCAACAGGAGAGGCTGCAATGTGTACATTCCTTCTCTGATAATGCAGGCATAACAAAATTAAGTAGGTGTGCCACAGACCTGTTTATTTCCCACAATACAGGCTGGTTGTTTCAAAGTAAAGACATCAGACACAGCAGTGTGGAGAACAGTCCTGGAGTAGTACAGCAAGTTTAGACAGGTACAGATAATAGCAAAACCTATTTATTGCATTTCAGGTTCACTAGCTGAAAGCTCAATGGACTTAAAGAAATACCCAGTCCTTTTCAAGGCTATTGCAGAACAGGACTGAAATATATTTTGTCCTGTACGAGTTATTTCAATTTTAATAGTTTTGGAGGGTTTATATGTGGGATTTTATTTTTTATTGGTTTTTTTATGAGTTCATTTGTTTAATTTGTTTGATAATTTAGAAAAACCTAATCTTTTTGGCATAAATAATTTCTCTTAGTTTTGTGGGTTATATGAGCAAAATTCTTAAATTTCCCTATGGAAGAGAAATATGAGGAGAATGAACCATTAGCTTTATTCACTGATGATGTACAGTTATCAGCTATAAAAGTTTCAATAAATATTAAGTGTAACTCACTATTGATTCTTAATTTGTTAATTAGAAAATGTTAGTTTCGTGTATCCCTTGACAGTATCCTTCCTGTGATATATTTACACATCATAAAACAGACAAAGAATGTGCAGTATAAGCACTGTTGAAATCTGATAGGCAGCTCAACTGCAAAAAATAATTCAATTAATTGCTTGTTTACAACTTCTTCCATCCCAAAACATTTTTATGCTTTGAAGGTTGGCTGACAATTGTATTCAAAGAAAGAAACTTCACTCATATTTTCAGTATGCAGGCAAAGCGAAACATTCACGGCCACTTGTGGTGTCTGTGCTTGCAGCACGCTGCTTTTGACAGCTCTTACTTTTGTGATCACTCGAAAAGATGTAAAGCATGTTGTCATGGCTGATCGGTCAACAAAGTATTCTGAGAATAGCTTAGCTGCACTGGTTCAAGTGTACTGCTGGCTTTCTTCTATACTATGGTGTGGAAATTCACTGGGGAATCTGTGTCTCACAGTCTTCTCTCTCTCCAAATAGGGGGCTGAACAACAGCAAAAGGAGCAGGGAGGTATTATCCTAACAGAGTTTACCTGGGGTGAGCTGAAGCTTCTGCTTGCTACATAACCTAGGAGACCACACTTCGATCAACTTCTCATAATCAATTTCTCAAAACTTTCCAAGCTTTAACAGAAGAAAGATGTCCTGATGTTCAGTCACTTGCTCTAGTGAGAAATTGTCCTGGAAAAAGAAATCCATTTAACTTCTAGCAAGAACTCTTGTGTTTCAAGGAAGAGAAAAAAATCTCAGTAGACACATGGAAAGGCTACAGATCCTTATTTGAGTTCTTTGGCTGCCATATGTTAAAACTAAAACACCCAGCCTATCTCAAAAGAACACAATATTAAAAGTCACATAATTCAGAACTTAGTAAATGGTAGACTTAAAGACTGTCTTGCAGCAATAAACCAGATCTTTTGTGCATACGCATTAAGGTAGGATCCCAGATGACTCTTGCCTTGTCCAATGCTCAGCATGGATGGGGTATCCCTAAGAAGCAGCTATTTAATAACTTGTTTTCTCTGTGTGTTGGGTGCACGGTCCCCTGCTGTATTTGCTCCAAACTGCTTAAATGCTAGGCAAGACAGAATTGATGGGTTTTCCTTGCTTTCTCCTGTGATCCTCAGGACTGCAGTGTCTGTATTGTTTCCCAACACAGCAGAAGCTGAGAGCACACAGCAAGCCCTGGCATCGTGCCTCCAGGTCACAACTGGCAGGATATTAGAGGACCTGGACTTCTTTAGCAGAACAGTGTCATTACCATCCTGTACTCTTAACGAGTCAGCAGATCATGGAAGCAATTAAATGAGTTAGAATCCCCATTGCCACATATACATATACATAGGGAAATTTTGTCTGTCAAGATTATGTTTTAGTTGGCAGCCTTAATAACGTCATCACTGCTCAGTAATTTTCTAGCTTGTATGTTTTTCAGGACAAAACTTTGAGATGTAGCTTGTCCAGGATGATGCCTTCTTTTAGCTATTTGAAAATACCTTTGGGACAATTTTGAACTCCAAGGTCCCTTGAAAGTGGCGTCCAAAACTTCATGTGGCTAATGCTTTCACAGTTGGCTCTTTTACAGTGCGGCCAACAGCAATGGGGACAGATTCTCTGTACATGATCACATCATAGCTGCCACTCATAGCACCTTTGCTAAGCTTCAGCAAAGAAACTGTCATCATCATACAACACACTCATCCAGCAGCAGTTTAAGATCCCAGTACAGATGAATTTTCTTGTCTTTTCATGCTGCTTCAGATCAGCCACACCCATTCCAGCTATCTGATTCTTGTGAAATATTTGTGATCCTTGAGCACATGATAGAAGTAAATGCCATGGTTTGTTTCTGTGAAATCTCATGTTTGCCCAAAGTACCAGACCGTATAAATTTTCCTCAGTGCTTTCCTTGATAAATGATGAGTGGTTTTTGCATCTTTAACCACCCATCCAAAGTAGAGATGCTCTGAAGAGCCCACAGTTACCGCAAAAATCTTTCTGAAGGCATTTGGGTTTATAAAGCTTAAAAAAAGAGTAGTTAAATTGTACAATGCACCGCATTTAAAAACTGAAACCTGTTGCTTCTTTTGTTTTCTCTCAAAAAAATAATGAAAAGAGTTGTTTCCTTAGGGTAGCTGAGTTCAGAGGACAGATGAACTTCCCTCTTCTGCCTATGGTTTTTAGTATCTTTGTTTCTAATACATGGGCAAATTCATGACAAGGGCACAGTGAATATTGCCTCACAGTTTACCTTAGCCTGTGGAGTCACAAGAATTTTCCTCTGAGAAATCACATGCCAGTGATTCACAGAACACAGACTAAGTGAAGGGACAGAATAAAAGAAATATCAGGTGAACTATTTGTTATGTGCCTGGGATCTCCTCTACCACTGTAATTAATGCTCGTGTAATAAAAGTGTTGGTCAGAGTCACACAGGAGAACACCAGTACCCTACTTTTACGCAAGGAGAAAGTCAAACACTCAGATTTTATAAAAGCATTGTCTGACACAGATCTCAGCTCTACACTAGTAGATTTGTTAGTGCACATGTTGGTTTCCTTTTATTAATTCCCTCTTCCATGTCCTACAATGTATCAGACAGACCAACCTAAACTACTGATTACTGCACCCAGCCGGCTACTGCATTTGACTGAGGTGGCTGAGTCCTTTCTTCCATTCCCTCTGAAGCGCTAAGCACTTGGAGGAGATATACTACTATCACAGTCTCTTGTCTGAGAGCTGCTATGAAGGGAAATAAAATCTGACGATCTGAGCCTACAGACCTTATTGGCTAAGGGTGTGGTGGTTCTCTACATTCACCATAAATCACTCATAAGTGCTGTAAATTACTGCCAGTTAAAGATGGAGTCCTGTATATTTTACTTCTTGATATTAAGGTCTAATGAAAAATGAAGCCATGTTTCCTTGCAGATGGACCGGGAATGCAAAACTGAGCCAGAGCTTGGGACTGAAACAATTGTGTGTCTTAAAACAATTTTGGGAAGATGGGCTTAATCTGGAATTTTCCCCATAGTAATTAAAATTATTTCTCTAGGTGACTTGAGTGACCTTTTTGTGGCAACACTCATGTTGCTATAGCAATGTTTGTATTAATATTAAAAGGTGCTGTCAGATCGCATGCCTCCACTGAGACATACAAACACTTGAAGGTGGAAACCTGCCAAGATATTCTACACAGTTAGTAAAAGGAATGTATGGTTAATCATTGTTTTTCTCAGAAGGAAGATACAAGAGATCTATTTATGCCTTATGTATGCACCACTCTTCAAGCATCAGAACAGAGCAAGGCCCAAAACTGCATAGAGTTGTTTTCAAATATTACTAAAATATTTGAAAATACAAGTGGTTTGATGGGAATTTTTCATAATCACAGGTGTCTACTTTTACTCTTAAAAGAGGAAGCAGGACAAAGCTCAGAAAGATATATTTTCAAGCTCAGTTATACCTAAGTAATTTTACTGACTTTACTGACTTCATTGGGTTTGCAGAACATATGGAAATGTGTCAAAAGCCTATGAAAGCAGAAACCAGAAAAAAAAAAAATCACAGAATCACAGAATGGTTTGGGTTGGAAGGGTCATCTAGTCCAACCCCCTTCAGGGAACAGAGACATAAATTATCCTAGCACGTTCTCTGCAATGTTTGAGGATCAGATACTGCATTCTTAACTCTCTATGATCACATATTTAAGAAGAAACATTGTTCAACATTACTGTTCTTTAATTGGAATACTTTTTATCCCCTACTGGCTTTAGGTTTACATGAATCCCAGCCAGTATATGTGGTTGATCAACGGATAGATTTCATATACGTTCCATAGCAAATGAAGGGTTAACCAGATTCGGTTAATTGTTTTTGAGAGCCACAAAACCTGATTTTGAATTTAGCCTGGAGGCATAACTCTGGGTATTGCCCAGACCAGTGATGTGATGGATGGCAAACACTCCTGTATTTACAGTGGCACAGTGCCCAGCCTTTGTACTGTCTGTTTCCTCCTCTTCACAGCCCATGAGGTCTTCAGTTATTTTTCAAAATTACAGTCCTCAAATGATACCAAAATGCCAGACTATAGCTGAGACATATGTCTCCAGCATAACCTCTTATTTGATGGGAAATGTCAGTCTCTAGATAATGAGCCCCAGTAAGCTCTAATTAGCAGAAAGCCTCATTATATCCATAATAACAGAATGGTCAATTGTAAATCACTAGATGAGGTCATTATTTTCAATCAGACTCTTCCATCAAACACCAAAACTTCATAGCTAAGAAAGCAGAGACTTCTTACAAACCACTAATTCTCATTCACTTCATAAGTAACTTAGTAGAGTTCACATGAACATATGAATCATTCTATTTATCTTCTTTCATAAATTTATTTTACAACTGTTCCAAGGAAAACTCTTTTATAACAGTGATTTATAATGTAATAAACTTTCCAGTATATATTCGTGGTATTATTGTTGCAAAATTAAGATATCTTTTACTTTTTCCTTACTGTTTTTGAGGAAGTGAATATTTGGATAGTGAATAATTATTTCAGTCCCATTAGTAATAAAGTTCAAATTCCCTTTGGCTAATTCAATAAACAATTCAGCAACTTTATGAGCCAGTAATTTCTGCAGACATTCTTTTGGCTGGCAATGGAGATGCAGGTAAAGAGAACAAGCCTATTTTATCTGTAGGTAACCAGTTACCACTTTCACCACTTTTTGAGCAGTGAGTTTTTTCTTTTAGACTGTTGGGTAAGAATGTATTTCTTTAAGAATTCACATGCATTTAAAATGTGTACTATCTAGAGCACACTGAGGATTTAAACTATTTTTAAACGCACAAAACAGATGCAACAGTGCCAAGGAATAGTGTGATTCACCTGTGGTTTGCAGAGAGCCAAACAGGTCTGTAATAATACTGCTGTTCCCATGCTTACCTTGTCCTTGAGATTTCAAATATAAATGTTTACTGTCATCATCTGATGCACTAATTTCTGTTATGCCTTGCTAGGCATTGAAGAGAAATCATGAAAACAGAGATTGTAAAGTTCGTGGGAGGTTGGAGGGTGAAGTCTACTAGAATTTTTACCCTTAAAGAATGCAAGTCTGCATACAAAATAATCCTTGCTGTAACAGCATTAATTTCAGAGTTTNACATTTCACATGCATGTGAATTCTTAGGGAAATACATTCTTACCCAAGAGTCTAAAAGAAAAAAACTCTCACTGCTCGGTAAGTGTTAGTATTGGCTAAAAGGTTACCTACACATAAAATAGGCTTGTTCTCTTTACCTGCATCTCCATTGCCAGCCAAAAGAATGTCTGCAGAAATTACTGGCTCATAAAGTTGCTGAATTGTTTATTGAATTAGCCAAAGGCAATTTTGATAACTTGCAAGGAGATTCAATATGAGATAATACCTTCTAGTATAGGGTTGGAGGGGAATTCTGCATCAGGATTTTGCATTGATGGTTAATAATAATGCTATTCGATGAAACTTCTGCTAGGTGGAAAGCTCTGATGTACTTCACTGGAGTTCATTGTGCATTGCTACTGCTGTAATGGTGGAGGAAGCAAACTTACAAATTATTTGTTTTTAATAAGAACAACAATAAAAGCAATATGCAGCAAGTCTTTAAACTTTCACTTAAAAACTATTTTAAAAGTATATACAAAACATCTGTTACAGATATTCAGATATGTGGGACTGCCTTCCAGATGTAAAACAAAGTTTATCAAAGGATGAAGTAAAAAAGCAGTTATCACTGAAACAGATCAAGAACAAGGTCTCTAAACTACAGAAATCTACCAGCTCTTCACAGTAGGCAAGAAGTGACAAAATAGACATGAACATGGTGAATACAATGTTATTTGCCCAACAAATAGGGTACTTAATAGGACACATCACTAACTGAGACAAGCTGGGTTTCAGTGAAGTACACCGCAAATAACAAGAAGCCTTATCCATACAATTTGTGTTGTGAGTACATTTATCTTGAAGAGTACCTGTCATGTTAACACAGAGATTAATTGTGGTGTTTAGGCACAGTTCCATCTTGAGTCACACCTTCCCTGAAGGAGTTTGGAGAGATGAAAATACTTCTCAGGACTCCCAAGCTTGTGGTGTGAACTTGGTGTAGTCACGCCTGTGCTTTGTCCCTCTTGGTGGGCTGGTCTGTGTGAGCAGAAAAGAGTAGATCCCAAGACTGAACACAGCCCTTACTTTACAGCTGTACTAACTAATGTCCCCCTTCTACAAAGGCCTTCCCTGAAATTTGGGCTTCCAGCCACATCTTTAAACTGCTCAGTATCCTCTCCTCTAGAATTAACTGTTATCCTTTGTTTTCTGTTTCACTGATGCATCTCTTCTGTGCTGCTTTTATAGACTTTGAAGCTATCCGGTATACTGCCATTATTACAGAGTTTATTTATCCCAGTAAATGAATGTCAGAATTTTAAGAGGTCCACAGCATCAGAGACATTTTAGGATTCTGAATTAACCCTCATTCAATCTTTTCCTGTTCAGAAGATAGTGCAGATGAGGGCTATCAGCTGTCCCACTACAGCTCACAAACATTTCATAATGTATCGATGGTCCCAAAAGTCATGTGGAACTCTAAATATTGCATGGTTTCAATGTAATCTTTTCTGAACTTGAAATCAAATGTGAGAGCTAAATGAAAATATCAGGAGTGATGAGATGAAGACTCCCTTTGCCAAAGGTAAAGCAAGTTCTTGTTTGGGATCATTAAAGGAAAATTTCTGACCATGAACTCTTTGGCAGTGCCTGGCGATAACAAATGATGGTAGCACATTGCATTCCAATCAAAACCGCTTTGATCTTTGCTTGCAAGCAGAGATACTCTATGTCCAGATACATAATGATAAGGTTGTACTCGAATTCCTACCATGCTCCTCCAGAATCTCTCTGTCTGCATTAAAAGCATCTAATGAGAGAATCAGCCTTCTGGAATTGCTCCCCATTTGACAGCTTCACATCAATTCAATATGCAAATGCCTCTTCAGTAAGGTGTAATACTTCAAGATGGAAAACCTAATTGACATCAATTGAATAGATGTGAGAAAAATAGTTAGACACTGTCCTTCTGATACCTGAATAGAAAATGTGTGCATTTTTCTAGTTTGAGGTTTCAAGCTTTACTGATTCCACCTTGTTGCCATCCAGTTCTTGATTTCATGACGCTATTTTTTTTAATATTCAGCTCACTTCTAAAGCAACATATTATCTTTAGTCTTACTTCCCATGGTACGTCAGTAAATCCACACCATGATTTGGTAAAGTACAATGATTAGTTATTATTAGTATATTGAAGCAGCAAGTAGAGATGGTTTTAATGTCTGAATAAATATGCTTTGGCAAAAGGCCAGAAAAAAGGAAAGGAAACAAGCTCATGACCTCCAGGCAATTGCTGGCAGCTATTTGGGGAGGCTACTGGGTCACAATAGCAAAAAAGTCATCACTATACAATGTGGTATTTTGTCTCTGAGAAAAAATTGTATTTTCAATCTATTAAATTGTTTCACATGTGGCAAGAATTCTGTTACACTTCTAAATAGAATTACAAACCAAATTAGTGTCTTGGCATATAAAGCAGGTATCATTTATATGCCAGTGCTTCCCGTGCAGTGATCCTGGTATCTGAATATTAGAAATACAGGGTATTGCTTCAGATCAAAATGTATGATACTTTTTCTTTATACAACTGTTGACCTTTTAAAGATGACTGCTAGACTGTGAAAATACATTCTTGCAAAATAGAATCCGTACACCTTTGTATATAATTAGATAAGGCAAACTCTTATTTACCCAAGGAGAAAGAAAAACAACTCCCCAAAATGCCCTCCCTCCCCCGTTCAAATGAGTCATATGATTTCTAGCAACATCCTGGTTTTATTCAATGTTCCATCTGTGTTGACTAAGGCACCAAGAGGTCAAGTGACTTCAAGGGTGGCTTTCCCATAAAGGCAGAGCCAGCAGCTGTCTAATGGAGGAAAAAATAAAAGCAAAATAATATTGGTTGACACTGGAGCATTTAAATAGCTACAGGCTGGGAGGAGGTGACATTTTCATGTTTCCCCAGAGCAGCTAAGCCTTTGGAGAAGTTGTTAGTGAGATGACTACAAGCAGTAGGCTTTTCACTGAGTTGGCAGCAGTAGTTTTATATTTCCTACCCCAGATCACTGATCTCTAGTCAATGCAGTTACGTCCATAAACATTTTCATGGTCTGCACCTATCCTCTTGATGCTAAAATAAATTTAAAATCAGTTTAAAGAGAAGAGGTGAGGCTCATCACTCCTCATAAAATGTTAAAATGACACATAAACTGTAAAAATTCTCAGGATGGATCTAAAGCCTTCTTTTTGGACTTATTTTCCCTCTGATTCGTAAGAGCGCAAAAAAAGGTCAATATTTCCCAACACTTATTCTGTGGCAGAGGCTGAGGTAAACAGTAACCCTTTCAGCCTGAACAGAGGCATAATGTCTGTGTGGAAGGTAACCTGCAGAAGGTGTTGAATCAGTCCAGTGCTTAACTCCTCCTCAGAGGGCTCGAGCTCCTGGCAAATACAAAGACAGACACTTGTAGCACTGTTCATGCAGACAGTGCTCTGCTGCCTTCCTCCATAGCCTGCTGTTGAAACAACACCAAATCCTATACAGTGCTTTTATCAACAGAAACGAGATACCTGCTTCATGAATATGAGAGATGGAGCAACACTGTCCCTTATGTATCTTGATCCGAATATGCTTTTTTCATCTGTCCATCAGCTGTGGACTGCATCCTGCCTTACAGCCAAGACATGCCTGGGAAGACCATCAGATCCTGAGTGGGGCCATGCTTGCCCAGTCTGCCCTTGCAATAAACCTTGTCAGCCAAAGAGCAACTATACTCAGCGATGCTATCCTGAGTTATACAACCATTTTTAAGAAAGTAGGGAAGGAGGGAAGGAACTTTTAATATCTCCTGCAAAGTGGACTGGTACTATCATGCGAGCTGTCTCTTTCCTCCTGTTGCAGATCGTGCGTCCCATAGGAGCTGAGCACAGCTCTTTCTGTACCCTGGCCGAATCAGCTGAACTACTGTCAACACCATGAAAAAAAAACTTCACACGCACAATTTTACTTTCAACAGAATTCAAGAGGAGTGCATTATTTTCTATTTAATTTGGCCTTCAGTGCACCCCATGCCCAGGACTCTGCCAGCAACATTATCCAAAGCTGCAGCATGAAGCAAGCAAGAATGCAGATACCGGTGAAAGAAATTTTGCCTTGTAAAACAGAGATAATGATGCCAATTTATTCAATGACAATAACACTCCAAAAGTGTCCATTAATTGGGGCAACTACTCACAGTATTCATGGGCACCAGTCCAAGAATAATACTTTTGATCTGGACAGTTTCACCTTAAAGATCCAGGAAGGAAAAGATTAGGCACGACTAAGTGGATTTTTGAAACAGTGCATGAAAAAGGAACTGCATGATGCTCCCTGGCATTTCTAATGCTTGCTCCCCAGCTGCTCTGTTCTGAGCCCATTTATATAATTAAGAGAAAGAACAACTTTCTGAGAAAATTCATGCAGCTGACTTGTCTGCTCTGTGTCTTTATATAGCTGTGCCTTAGTACCAAAGGTTTCCTGGGACAATGGACTCCTCTACCAATAAGGAGTCAACAAAGACAGGGATTAGGGAACCCAAAACCATTTTAGGAAACTTGTACAGAGATGTGTCTAAGAAGAAAAGGATTTAAATTTTTCAAAGAGGCATGGATATAGTTTGGGACCTTATACTCAGGATGGCAACCTAGGAACTTCCTGATAATCTTGCCTCTAAATCCACAAATCCTTTACTCTTTCATTTTAATGTCCTTCAGGCACTCAAAATCCAACTTTGCTCTGCTTTGAAGAGTGTATTACCTAATTTCTCACAGAATTAATTATATAGAAAGATTATTCTCTGGAAGGACCAGACTTCATGAAAAACAGTGATGGTGCCTATTAGTTTAGAATGCTTCCCTAAGAACTGGGAAGAAAGGTTAAAATTTTTTCCTCAACTTGATGAATGCCTAATGTGTATCTTTCATCTCTTATGAAGCTGCTCAGCAACTTCAGAAGGTTTTAGGCCAGTACATTAAGGTGAAGTGTAGTCACAATTATTTTACAGTTATGCTAAAGTGAAAAGTGACATTCTTAGTGTGTATAGTCAAATATTCTAGTGAAGGGCATTGGGAGGAAATACTCAGTTTTGAGTCCAGTGTTAGAATATTTGGTTCAAAGATTCTTATTCCTGAAATATAATCCTGGAAAAAAAGACTATTTATGTACATTGAATGTCTTACCTTAGAAAATGTCTAAGCACCTATATATAAGGGATCTAAAGGTAAGTTTCAGCACTTTAATGCTTTTGCTGTTCTTCTCTCCCCACAAAACAAAAATCTTTTCCTGACATTATCAAAGCATTAAACAAGAAGACTGGAAAGTTTTGTCACCCCAAATATCCTGTATCTGGTTGCAAAGTCGCTCTCCTGATATGTGGTTGTAAAACCTTTTATACAGACTGAAGATCTGATTTACTTCAGCTAATAGTTCCTGTTGGTAAGCTTTAGCTACAGAGTCATTTGACAGGTCAAAGTTACCCATTCGTTCTTACAAATACGTTCACTGACATACTTTTTGGTGTTTGTATCCTTTATTAGATTGAGTTCAGAATTTTTAAAATGAAAGTCTAAGGAATAGTTGCCAACTAATGTTGCTGCAACTTTCATTCTGCCATTTCCCTTACTCTCTCTATCAGAACGTTGTTTCTCCATCTATTAATTAGGAGTTTTGCTTAAAATAGATCCGCTAGGCTGAACCAGACAGATGTTTACAATGTGATTTATTCTGAGCAAGAACTATGTGAAAACTGTGATTTTCATTAAATTCTTCCTGTTTCATTCATTTTATATCTACTAACTTAATTTAAAAAATCTGATAAGCAATATTGAAATATTTAAATTAACACATAAAATCATCTAAGACACTGCAGTTCAACACTAAAAATGCTTATGAATGTGTTTTATGATATCACACATATACAAATGGACAGCTTGGGCACTGAGAATAAGAAGCTTTACTAATTCCCCCCCCAGATTCTGTTGCTTTTTATATCTGCTCTTGGACACTGCAGAGGAGGCTTCTCCTCATTTACAGATTAATATATATGAGACTGACATACAGTAACCAGGTATTAGGTAAATGGACAAATCTGGGGACTTGGAGTGAGATTCAGACTTTGCTGGAAGATTTTTTTTTTCCTGTTTCTATTTTCCTTTTATTTTTAAAACTGAATCACTGATTGAGAGGCATACAGTGAGTAAAGCACTGTATGTCCACTACCTTTCTTCCTTATTCTGAATTTATTGGTTTCTCTGAAGGGTTGAAGTGAAAATGTCTTTAATTTTTAGAGATTTCGGAAACAGTTTTCTTCAAAGTACTGGTAGGCTTAAAAACTGGTGAACAGATGTGGTAACAGCTGTATTTGTTACAAGACGTGCAGTGTGGTCAGTTAACAGGGAAAGGGTTAAATGACATTCAAAATCAAATTTTTGTTGTTTTCTGGTCTGGTTAAATCTCCGTAAATGCCTACATTGAACAGCATCACAAGACAGTAAGATCTGAGTATCAGCTGGTGTCTGCACTTCACCTTCCATATGATGCAAATACACCCCAGAAAACAATTTAGAATGTACTGCATATGGAGAGCCAGAAGTGACATGGGGTTCCAATTACAGTAAAATGAACCATATGTCTAATTAAATATATATGTTTTCTATTGATCTCTACACTAATTGCTGAAAGCAGATGCACATGTTTCATCTAAACAGCAATTAACTAAGGGTAGCTATAATCTGCAGTTCACCCCTATACATCTTTTTCTCACCTGCTGCTCATGTTACTCATTGCGGAAACACTTTTTTTTTTTTAGGATATAGGATTCTTTTAAAAGGACACTGAGGTGTGACCTCATTAATGTCTATAAATATGCTAAGGGCAAGTGTCATAAGGATGGAGCCAGACTCTTCTCAGTGACATCCAGGGATAGGACAAGAGGTAATGGGTACAAGCTGGAGCATAGGAGGTTTCGGGTAAACATAAGGAAACACTTTTTCATGGCGAGGGTGACAGAGCACTGGAACAGGCTGCCCAGATTGCTTGTGGAGTCTCCTTCTCTGGAGATACTCAAAACCCGACTGGATGCGTTCCTGTGTAACCTGATCAAGGTGATCCTGCTCTAACAGGAGGGTTGGACTAGATGATCTTTTGAGGTCCCTTTCAACCCCTAACATTCTGTGATTCTGTGAGTCTGTGATTCTGTAACTTGGAATATACATGACTTCTCATGCTTGTTCGTATGTTGCATATAATTAGCTTTCCCTGGTAGAAAGAAATTAACAAGTATTTTAAAAAGTAGTGATATGACATTTCTCCAGTCTTATGGGAGACATCTTAAAGATTTCCTGAGGGTGGTGCTAAGCACATTATGAAAACCACCCCTGAAAGATCTGCCAAATTAGGAATACATAGAAATGAGGCAGATATTTGAATGGAATTAATTTTTCTGGGCATTTCTTGATGAGGAAGAATTCTGTACAATTATTTCCCTACAACTGTACAGAAATAGGAGTAACGAAAGTTTTCAGTCCATTTTCAGTTCTAGCAAAACATACATAAAATTATCATCTAAATAAACTGTCTTTTTTTCAAGCAAAAATTTCTTTTTCAAGCAGCAATTCTTTTCATTATACTAATACAAGGAAAGTTATATCTCATTGCTAGACAGAAAGTCAATGAAGAAAGACTTTTCAGAAAGAAATTCCTGAAGTCTTTTGAATATGACTTAAAAATTTTTACAGACTTGAATAAATGAACTCTGAAATCATTCTGCCCAGCTGCATTCTTAAATGCATACAGTTTTGCAAACAGAATTTTAATGGTGATGTAAATTACATTCTGAACAGCATAATATTTTTAGCTGCACTACTCCAGTTTAAAGCAAAATAACTTCTCAGAGTTTTTCGGCTTTTAAACATGACTGTACAGTAGTGATTTGTCATATAAAGTACTTTTTTTCCACATAATTTTTTTAATTGTCCTTGTAGGCATTATGCTGTTGCACATCCTTATTCACTGAAAACATTTGGGAAGATAGATAGTATAAATGAATTAAATTTTTAAAAAGATTCTGTGAAATTTTCAGTGAGGCCCTTTTATAAGAAAAAAATACTGCTCAGAAACATTCTCTTAATAAAAGGTTTCTTTTTCACTGGACCATGAGATATTTGTGTAAATTCTTAGTAGTGTATTTTCCCAAAGGGATTGGTCTGCATTGAACCTACACTAGATGTAGTTACACACAAATGGGTATTTTCACTACCTGCGTTTCCTCATTTTAGGCATAGGCCTTAGATGTGTTTCAAGGAACTAGGACGCTTATCTCATAGTCAAAGGGAGAAGGGTGGAAGCCTTCAGAGGGCAGGGAGAGGAAAAGGAGGATGAAGAGAAGTGGTACCTAAGTTAGATGTTTGAAATGGTTTAACCAGTGTCAGTGTTCAATATGATGTCAACCACATTCCCCGTATTTCTAAATATTCTCACGTATGCAACTTAAGGCAAAACACAGATTGAAAAACAACTTCAGTTTGAGACTGTTGTGATTAACAAAAAGCAATTTATATAAGCTTGTAAATTTGCAGGTGACTTGCACATTTGCTGAGAAAGTTCCTGATCAGAATGTTGAGGAATGATTCACAGGGTAATGTGAGTAACCTACATACCCAGGGTTTGGTTATATATGTTTCTTGTCTGTCTTTCAAAGTCCATAAGATGTACTATCAAGTGTAGGCAGAGGTGAGCCACACTGTTCAAATCCTGATTTAACTGCTATCTTTCATGTAGTTCCAATGCCGTTCTGTTTCTAGTCTTTGCTTAGGTCTGCTTTTTGGGAATTAATATATTCATGAAATCTCTATCAGTATTATTGAAAAGAATAAAAGCCCCTAAAAGTTTAGCCGTTCCAACTCACATGGTCATTCCCAATTGATAATCAGAATTATTTTTGAATCTTTGAAGAAGAAACAAATTCTACCCACATAATTACCAGAAGAAATAGTCACGTACATTTCATCACATATATTCATAGAGCAAGATGTTCGTAAAATGAGTGAGGATAGTGAAACTAGTCATTAGTCTGGTAAACTGGATTCTTTAATATCACTTTTTTTTTTTATGGAGTAGACTTTTATTTGGTAATGTGTATTCATTTCAACAACAGATTCTTTTATTACAGCCCTGAGAGATGGAGATTGGAGAGGTTTTGTTACATTTACACTTCAAGGAAAGATCTGAGTCAAATGCTGCACTTGGAATTCATCTATTTTTTTTTTTAAATCAGTTTCTTGCTTTAAGGGATATATTTAAGAACCATTTTATTCTCTTTTGCCCAACTCTCAGAGTGGAATTTCCAAAACAAAAATAGATCAGACTCCTTTGGTATCTTACTCTGATGAGGACTTCCTTTTCTGAAACAATCAACTCCCATTTGTTCTGTTTACATTCATGGATCATATTGAGTAATGCCATCTGCTGACAGAAATACAGACAAGTGAGTCATACAATGCAAAACCTAAGGCAGGAGATAACAAATACTCATGTCAAAACCAGACTAAAGGCCAAAGATCCTGCCTCTGTCAAAGGTCTGAAGCTGATATTTAGGGAAAGAATATATGAAATCTGTAAGAGCATCTGTCTAATGTATCTGAAACAGTCTATCTTTGAGGCACTTGGTAATGCTTAATAGTCCTTCATGGATTTTTCTTTCCAAATTCTTCTGCAGGATAGGTCTTTTTGACTTAGATGAATCTGTTAACAATTTAGGATTTAGTACTGAGTGCATCTTGTCTTACTGAGTACCACACTGTAATCATGTGTGTGAAAAATAATGCCTTTAGATGTTTTTACACCTCTTATCTTTTATTTTAGTGCCTCTGCCCAATCCTTTCTTAGGAGAAACTGTTAATTATTTATTTCTCAATCATTCATGAGTTCACAGAACATATGTAAAACTTTTCACCATTTAAAAATTATATCCATATATAGGAAAATCTCCCAGGTCATTTTGTAGGATAGTTATTGTTAAGATTATGAATTTAGTAATGATCAAACCTGCCCTTTTGCCTTATGCTAAATGAAAATCCTATTGACTTCTCTGCTTATGGGCCTGCAGTGCCAAATGAGGCAATAATAGTGTGAGAAGGATAAGGACAAAAGTAAGTTTAATAAAACAGAAGACTTTTTTTCAGCTCTTTATGAAAATTCATCATCACTTGCAGAATGTTTTTTCAGCAGTGCTTGCCTTATCTCTAACTAGATGTGCAGTCTTGCGTAAGTAAAACAGCAGAGTTTTGGTTGATAACATCTGACCTTAGAAGAATGGTTGAGGGTTTTATTGATTTTTTTTCTGCCTAGACTGTATTTACAGTTGGGATGATTAATTAATGAATTTCTAGTTCCAGAAAGAGATTATTGCTATTTAAACTGATTAGCACAGAAGTATTTTATGGTTTTCCAGTAATTAATCTTTATAGCTAAACTGACATAGGAGTATCTCTTTTCACTCTAGCATTTCTAATTTGTTCAGAAACAGTAGTTGACTGTTGTCAACAAAACAATAATACAGTTACAGCAGAAACACAATGTATAAAATGTCACAGGACATTTGTAACATTTATTAATAGGAAAATATATCTATGATACTGTGATTTACATATGAACCTCTTTGTTATATACTGTACTGATACAACTTCGTGCACATTGCTGTGTACAAAAGTACAGTGGCTTGCTGCCACAATGTACTCATTTACACAGTGAAAAAGTGCAACAGAGCTGCAATACACAATTGCCTCAACATTGAGAAAAATTCCATGGATTGCTGGTACTTATATGGAATGAGAATATTTACAAGAAAGATAAGCTCTTTGGGTCCCGATAAATAAGAGGAAAAGGGAAAATAGGAGAGACATTGAAATGTCTACAGGTTTACTTTGAATAATCATGATTTACTGCAGTCCTGTGTCATATATACAGATTAAATGTGCATTGCACAGTATTGTTTGTAGAAACTGCTATATTGGATAACATCTCTGAATTTAAGAAAGAACAAAAATTTCCAAAAGGCTCTGCCCTTGGGAAACTGTCTCACACTGACCTAATTACTTCATTAAGCTTGGATTGAATGGTTGATCCTAAAGTAGATAAAGCTGGAAGCAGGAAAACAGAAAATTCTCCCTCTCACCCTCTATCTCCCTTCCCTCTGGGAAGAAATGTCATTAGGATGATGCTTTGTATCATAAAAAAACCAGTCTTGCTATGTGTCTCTGTTCAGGAAACTGGCATAAGTAACAAATGCATTACACTATGCAGAGCTGCCACAACTGATGAAAAAAGAAATAGCCATAATCTTCACTTTGAAGAAGGTTACTGCAAACAGGAAGAAGGTTTGTGTTTATTGGTTTCTTTTCTGCAAGTACAAAGGATAACATGGAGAAAAGAAGAGAGCTCAAACAGGAAAATAGGAAAGAGAAGAAGAGAGGACATACTTGGGATGTCCAAAAAAAAAAGGTGAAGTGTGAGGAAAAGAGTGTGGAAACAAGGAGTTTTCAAGAAAAAAAAAAACAACCTGAAATTTGAATCCCATCATAAATGACATAGGAATACAGTGAACAAATCTGGTAAGAAAAAAAATATTTTCCTCCTTTAGGGTCAAAAATTGGAGAGCAAAGCAGGGGAAGAGCATGATATTTCTGTGGTCACTAACTATAGTGCAAGCCAGCCCGTAATGAAATCAAATTCTTTCTGTGACCACTGCAGTATCCCCTGCATGATCTGAAATCCATCGTCAATTTTGGGATTAGCAAGATAGCAAAGGCTCTCAGATTTCTCTCAGTGTGCCTGCAATATAGCCAGACTGTGCAGAATATCTTTCAGGAAAATTTCCAAGTCTTTTTCCAAGATTACTGGGCTGCACCAAAAGCAGAACTGTGTCAGCAAAGTAACTAGTCTTAACTGCAAAATTCTTCACCTTATCTCTGAAATGTTCAAGCTTCCTCTTGCAGCCATGTGACCTTGATAAACTTTCATTAGCTGTACTGGAGATCCCCATACAGTAAAACCTCAGTTTCACAGATATGTATAACTAAATAACCTTTGCTCTGAACTAAATCCATAGATTGCTAAGATTATAGTCCTCACAAGCACTTGTTTGAATGCTATCTCATAAAATACATAAAAGCAAAGGTTATAGCACTGCAGACCTAATCTCCCTAATATCGTAGCAACTTGGTATTTCTTTACGTATGTGTCCATATTTGTTCTCTTACCCACAGTGTAGAAGTGGGAGCTGACATTTAACTATTTGTCATTATTCCCAAGCACATCTGGCCAAAATTTGGAACTTTTACCTCATGAGAAACTCCGAACTTTCCAAATTTTTGTTAAAAACCGAAGCATCATGGGAAATAAGGATACCAAAAAAACATTTACACAAGGGTTGTTTCATAATAAAGATGCTTTTCAGAATCTCCAAACTTCACCGAGGATGCTATTTTTGTTTCTGTATTCAGATAAATGTTTGAACTTTACCCCATACCATACTATATATCTTTCACTCACTGCTTACCACTCCTGATACTGAGATGTTAAAAGATGACACTATAGAATAGCTGAAATAGTCTATTCTATCTTTAAATCCATTAAAGACAGCTGCTATTCAGTGCTGATTGAAACATCTTATTTCCTTTTATAGATGAAAATGTAGACTGTCACATTGACATAGCGTGGCATTTGGACATTTTAAATAGATGGTCTTCAGAATATCCCTACGGATCTTGGATTTAAATTCCACTGGAAAGTAAATCACATGATCCTTATTTTTTCTGGGTTTTTGTTGGGGTTTGCTTGGTTTACTTATTTATTTATTAATAATAATTTCAATACTCTTTTCAGAGAACAGGATCTTGTGAAGGATGTTAGTGTAATGGCTTCCTAACAGCCGAACTCACACTTTACTGCTAGTTGGAGAGCCCAGTGAAATAACAGCTTGTACATAGCCTTGCAAAAAGCTCTCAAATGTGAATTAAAAATGGATAGTAAAATAAAAAAAGGCTCGATCATGGGCTGGATTTTCATGTAGAGACTTTGCAAGCATAGACCACAGGCTGGACAAAGCTGCCTTGTCCAAATTTCCCCAATAAATATGATACTTTTAAATGATCTGGGAAAAAAAAATAATTTAAGTTCTACAGGTAGAGAATACGCCTCAGTTTTTCTTACAAGTAAAATTAACATTTTGAACACAGGCTGCAATTAGAAAAATCCATAGATTAAAAATTGAAGAAATGCCAAGATACTTTCAAATCACTGCTGTGCTAGCTACATTCCTACTATATTTAGTATACCTAAAAAGGACACAAATAACTCAAGTTTAAATAGACTTTAAAACACATTATTTGCATCTCAGACATGAGTAAAGAAGAATGATGTATTTTATTTTTTTTTATCCATGAGTTTGTTTAGAGATCTGTTTAAGAATAACCAGTCACCAGACTCCAGCCTGGCTGGGTGTAATATTATTGCAAAGGGCTGATGGCTGACAATGCACCGGAAGAATGTGAGTAAACAACCATATTAATTCAACTTGTATAACTGTATATTCAGGATGCAGATGCTTGAGACTGAACTATTAATGGCTGACTTGGTTTGTATATTTAATTGTATGTTGGATGTTTCATTTGTTGTACTCTGTTATCCACTTGGACTTGAGGCACAAACAAAAAAGGGATAGTTATTTTAATGTAATAAATGAAGGCAATGAATAAAAAACACTGCAGTCTCCCACTTTCCCACTATTTTCCAAGAACAGAAGTCTTCCGAGAGTAGGACATTTTTCTCTAATTTTCTAATCAGCTACATTTGTGGTTAGTTGAGCTTTTTCCATTTTCTACTATTTATTTTTATTATCCTTGCTCCCCAGTGTAAGAGAGACCTTCTGGGAGAGGGAGGGAGGGCAGGGGGGGAGGAAGAATGAGAGTGAGTTAAGGGGGAGAGACAGACAGACATAAAATAGACAACATCATATTGCAAAAATCTTGTCTCCCTGATGTTACAGCTTTATCCCCAGACTGGTACCACATCCTGAATACAGACATTTCTATTATCTGAACTGAGTAAAGAATTTAATTCAGTTGAGAAATAGTTTTCCACTGTGGCAAGCATTAATGTTTCACTGAAGTACACCCACTGTATGCAACACTACTTCATAAGATACTGTCATTGACACAATCTTTTGTGTTTTACAAGTCAAAGAATCACCTTGAAATAAATTTTAAAAATATGCCTTGTAAGACTTAGCCACAATAAAAATATTTCACTGCATTATTTCAGTACAAAATGACATTAGGCAATGCACTTTCTATTACTGTGTGTAAACATGGATATTTGCAACTTCATAACATTACAGCTCTCCTAGAAGTAATTTCTGCATGATCCCTGTAAAATTATTTTAGAATTCAGTAGGTACCAAACATCATAAATAAATAGTCTTAGAAATTCAGTTGGATATAGGCTGCAATTGAGTCATCTCGACTGGAAGTCACTTTTCATTCACTTCCTGTGGAACTTTATGTTCATTTTATCTGCAAAGTTATTTATGGGATGAGTGTCTGTCATGATTATGTGCTTTACAGAAGTGCTCATACTAGAGGTATGCAGTGGTCATTAGAAACACTTCTGTGGGTTTGGGAACCATCCAGTGGGGACTAATAGGTAACTCAAAGAGAAAACAGAGATACATTTGCTGAGTCAATTGCTTGCTAATAATAGTTCTCCTTGCTCTTGAGGCTTATCTCTTGCTTTGCACATATAGCTGGTTAGGCTTGAGTTACACAAACACAAATGTCATGACCCATTGTCTACATTTAGCCCGTATCCAGGGCTTAACTATAGCAATTTCTCTCAATGATCTCTCCCCAGTCAGGAAGGGGGAATCAGAAAGAGGAGAGGAAACCCATAGGTTGAAATGAACAGATTTAATGGGACAATAAAATTAATACTAATGCCAATATAAAGTAACCAAAGTTATACCGAGCTCAACAAACATACAATGGTCACAATAAACAGGGAAGGAGTCCACAGAAGCCCCAGCAAAAACATCTTCATCCTCTGCAGACCTTTCCCTTTATACTGAGCATGATGTTTATGGGATGGGATACACCTGTAGCCAGCTCGGGTCAGCTGCCCTGACTCTAAACCGCTAATGTCGCAGATCATAACAGGCCTAGGATTCTGTCCCAGCAGAGCCAGGACACCCATGTGTCAAAAAACTGAGAAGGTGCTATCCTTGGAAATGCAGCTTTAAGCTCTGTTTTCCTAAATACAGAGAAGCAAAAATAGAATCACAGTGATTAAACATGTTATGTGAAATCCTCACTGGGTATAATGGGGCCCCAAGGCTGTAGCCTCTTGGTGTGTGGAAGGGCAGGTGAAAACCTGGGGCAAAAATCCTGAGGCTGCCTGGGAATTTGTACGGAGTCAAAGAATAGTAGGGGTCAAAAGGGACCTCTGGAGATGATCAAGTCCAGCCCCCATGACAGAGCAGGATCACCTAAGGCAGGCCACTCAGGAACAGATCCAGGCAGGGTTTGACAGTCTTGAGAGAAGGACACACCACAACCTCTCTGGGCAGCCTGTTCCAGGCTCTGTCACCCTCACATTAAAGAATTTTTTTTGCTTCATGTTGAGGTGGAACTTACTGTGTTCCAGTTTGTGACCATTGCCCCTTGTCCTATCACAGGGCACCACTGAAAAGAGAATGGCCCCTTCTACTTGACACCCTCCCTTCATATATTTGGAAACATTCATAAGATCCCCTCTCAGGCTTCTCTTCAAACTAAACAGCCGCAGATGTCTTAGCCTTTCCTCGTAAGAGAGATGTTCTAATCCCTTCATCTTCATGGTTCTCCATTGGACTCTCACTAGTATTTCCCTGTCCCTCTTGATTGGAGAACCCAGAACTGGACACAATACTCCAGCTGTGGTCTCACTAGGGCAGAGTAGAAGGGGAGGAAAATCTCCCTCCACGTGCTAGACACACTCTTCTTTATTCAACAAGAGATTTTTCTCTAGGGAAGGACCTGATTATGACCTCTTGCCACATGATCTGGCTACATTATCAGCTCTCTGGAGAAAGGAGCTGATATATTTGTGTTCTGAATCTCTAGTCAAGGATCAGTGTCCAAACTAATTAGGAATAACTGACAAAGTAATAGGCAGATAAGTAGATAGTTAATGGTTTGACTGATTGGTCACTGATCAGAGCACCCAGAAGAAAATAATGCAAACACCTACTATATATGTATACAAATATCACTCTAGGCTGATGAGTTTTCTGAGGCAGCAATCTTATTTTAGGTGGCATAAAAAAGATGCATAAACTGGAGGAGTGATAGGTTGAAAGGGAGTTTGGGAGGACAAGAGTGATCATGAAATTAATAGATTGTCTTCAAAGAATGTCAGACACAATTGATAAAACTTAAATAATACAATCTCATCTTGTAAGAAACACAAAACACCTTTGCATACAAGGAGTACAATCCTTCCACATCACAAGAAAATCTAAGAGTATAGAGGCAGATCTAAAGAAAATTTAATACAGCTCATACATCTAAGAATTATTAAAAGAAGGCAGGTGTTGATGAGGCATAGGACTGAGGTTTCTGAGAGACAAGCGTTGAACAGAAACTGTGTTCAGCTGATTACTGTTACTCCATCTGCAGAGGCATTACTGTTTTCCTTCCAGCTACTACTATGCAGACAGTTGCATAGAGTTTATTAAAGTTTACCAAGTTAATCTCAATTTATTAGTGTAAATACTTTCACTTGTATTCACTTTCACTTAGTTTTCTTATGGTTCAAAGCAAAACTCTGTGATCTGCTGTGAAAAAACAACAGTTCTCAGAGAGTATCAGAATTTGGATCACAGGCATCTCAAATAAGAAGTAGTAATCAATATTGATTTTGGGTTTTTTGCAGAAAGCAGGGGTGGGCATTGTGGAAGCTCTAACATTAAGTTGAAATTAAGAGTGATACTATTTTATACCATCTTGCTTATTTGAAACATACTACTGTCAAAACAGATAGTCCCACAGGCACCTCATACATAGCAAAGATTTGTTGCAATTTATCAGAATACTATCAGGACTCTCACTGGCTCTTCAGTAGATCTTCTTTATAATCCTGTGCACATCACTTTATCCCATTGATTTCTACTCTTTGTTAGGAGTTTTTCACCCATATATTTAGATTGAAGGTACTGACAAAGGAATGTTTAATCATGGGGTCCTGTATGTTTGAAGAAATACATTGTATGTAGTTTTTACATCTGATATCTTTCTTCCATTTCCTCAAGACAAGGAGGTTGGTCTGTTTTTCAAGCATGACTTTCTCTTTACAGATCTTAACTTTGTAATTTCACACAAGTGCTGAGATAGCATGAAGTTCTTAGCCCTCTGCACTTGGGTGGAAAACTAGAAAATATTTTCATAGGCACTAGTATCCCAAACAGCTGAACTGAGGAAGCGTGGTCTGGATGATCAGGGAGTGAGGTGGATTGGCATCCTGGGGTGTATTAGAAGGAGTGTTGTTAGTAGGTCAAGAGAGGTTCTCCTCCCCCTCTACTCTGCCCCGGTGAGGGCGCATCTGGAATGTTGTGTCCAGTTCTGGGCCCCTCAGTTCAAGGAGGACAGGGAACTGCTTGAGGGAGCTCAGAGCAGAACCACTAAGATGATTGAGGAAGTGGAACATCTCCCTTATGAGGAAAGGCTGAGGGAGCTGGGTCTCTTTAGCTTGGAGGAGACTGAGGGGTGACCTCATTAATGTTTATAAATATGCAAAAGGTGAGTGTCAGGAGGATGGAGCCAGGCTCGTAGTGATGTCCAATGATAGAACAAGGGGCAACAGGTGCAAGTTGGAACATAGGTGTTTCCATGTAAACATAAGGAGAAACTTTTTTGCAGTGAGGGTGGCAGAACACTGGAACAGACTGCCCAGGGAGGTGTGGGGTCTCCTTCTCTGGAGACATTCAAAATCCTCTTAGACACATTGCCGTGTGATGTAATCTAGGCGACCCTGCTCTGTCAGGGGTGTTTTACTAGATGATCTTCCAAGGTCCCTTTCAACCACTAACATTCTGTGATTCTGTGATCTAAAATATCTTATAATACAGATCCTCAACTTGTGTTGTCCAATAATTGTTCCAAACAATGTATTGCTGTATCTCCACAGGCTGTATCAAACTGTAACCAATTTAATATTAAGTATATATGTAAAGGATTAAGTATATATAAAGGATTTTACGGTTTTGTCTTAAAAAGAGCAGTTTGGCTACTCTATCATGTTCCAGGGTAAATCAATACAGAAATGTTATGATGGTCACAGGGAAAGGGATAGTCTTTATTTATAATTCAGATTTGTCTAATGTGTGTTTGCAATCCCACTTGAAGATGCAACAGGTTTCCTAAAGTACCTAAGTGTCAATGGAATTGTCTGCACTGCTATTTATTTTTAACTATAAACATAGTCCCTACTACTGTGCTACAGCCTAGCAGTCTAATATACAGTTTTTATCACATGCTGGTACTCATTATTTATTGTGACCCACATTTGTGCTTCTTACATGTGAAATGCTTCAGCAAAGCTCAAGACTTCTGTATCCGAAATATATTCTGCTAGCCAACTGAAATGGAAGTCACTCCTTCTGTAAAAGTTATGCATTTATGGCTTTTGTACTTCAAGTAACAATACTGTCTTGTAAGGGACATACTGACTATGTCAACGTTAAGAAGTAGCACAGATTGGTAGGAGTGGGTCTGTTGAGTAATTTGTCCTCTTATCTGGTGCTAAGGTCCTGATGCCCATATTACACATTTTGGAAATTTCTCCTTTTGGCTGTCTCTAGCCTGATTCAGTGGACTGAATGCACAGTGATGTCTGGACCACATCAGCTCTGCTTCTGGAGTATATTTTTCTTACGTTTCATCCAAAATACATCCAGTTTCAGAAGCCCTAGAAACTTTGCTCACCAAAGTACAGCAAGAGGGTACAGTCAGTGGACTGACTTCAATAGCCTTAATCTGAAGAAAAATTATTGGGTAAACACAATATTTTTCCCATTATCTTTCATGTACTGAAAAAAAAACCCAAAGCCAAAATGCAACAAACAAACAAACAAAGTCAACCAAACAAAACCAACCAACCAAAAATCACATACAAACAAAACCAAAACAAACAAAAAAAACCAAACACACACACACAAAAACAACCAAAAAAAACCCCCAAACCCAGAACCTAAACAAAATGTTGCCATAAATCAATTTTCCATCCTAAAGAATCAAAACAACCCTTTCTAGTATCAGAGAAGGCAGACTGCTTTCTGTTACTTACTTTTTAGCTTTGAAGAAGAAATAAACAAAGCATTAAACCAGACTACCAGCTTCCCCAAAAGGTCATACCTGCCAGAAACATATCTCAGGGGGGTGAATTTCTCAGTAGATCATGAGCAAACCTGTACTGTAAAGATCAAGGTACCTTCAGATGTTAATACCAAAAATTGTTGGGGATTTTGTGGAATTACAAGCTCCCAACAATAAAGTAGGTTTTATGCCTGGCAGGTTAACAACATGGCACACTAGTGAGTCCCAGTAAGACTGCACTAATTGTACTTTCTCTGGTCTATCCCTAAAATTCCAAAGATTTTAATCTAAACAAACTCCACCCTGATCTGCAGGCTGCTTATGTAGGCTGCTTGAGAATAGCCATATAAACTCTGCCTGTGGTTCTCATGCATTAAACATCATCTGTCAGGGCCATAGCTTCAAGAAAAATGTGAAAGTGAATGGATGGTTTAGTTCTGAGGCCTTAGACATGAGTTAGGAAATCTGGATTCATCCTCTTGCTCTGCCACAGGGTTTCATGTGGATCCTGGATCCAAAACCTTGAAGATCTAAGAGTTCTTTTATCCTCAAAGTAGAGCTTTCTTCATTTTTGAAGAAAAAAATCCCCAGACTTAGGCCTTACCTATGTCATCAATCTCTAGTAGAAATGGGAAAGAATAAAAACCACTCTGAAAAAAGCAGTGTTAGGGACTATTTGGTATCACCTCTCCCCAGGAGTTCCTTTGTATCCATTTATCTTGACTTGGGTTTATTGTCCTGTTTCAGGGGAGATTTTAAGCTTAAACTCTGATACACCTGAGTATAGGAATTTCAAACATTTTTCCACAGGACAAGAGATGTAATTGGTTAATTTGGCTTATTCACACCTCTGTAATGCTGCACAAATTTCCAGCTAAATCATTAGAAGGCACTCATGGCTCCTTGCAGCCTTTGAGGAAATTCTCTTCCTTAGGCCCATAACAGTGACAAGGAAGGAAAGTAGAAGATATAGATTGTGTTTTCCAGAAATTTAGTGACATGCAGAATATAAACTAATGAAAGGAAGGGATGTATCAGTTGTCAGTGCTTCATTAGGTAACTGTCCCTTTCTAAGCTAAGGGTGCTGGTTTCATCTTGATCAGCAGGTAAATAGCAATAGACACAAAGCCTTTCTTCTAGTTTGTCTCAGAAAACTAGAATTTCATTTATTTGTCCATTCAAAATTCTCATAATACAAAGTTAATGTGATTTCCTTTCTTCAACTGTACTGGGTTATTCAAAGACACTTAGGCAACTGACACTTTTCTTAGTGTTTTAAGTGCATGCAGTTTGCCAGGCACATGGTGAAAGATGTTATGCAAAAAGTGTTATTATAAAGCTAGAGCAGGAGCCCTTTCAGACAGAGTGGCTAAGCAATAATTCTTTTGCTGGGTTATTTCAATTAGGAGGAAAAATAGTGCTAGACCTGAGTGACTTTGAAGGAGCTCTGTTTAGAATAGAAATAATAATATTGCTAAAGACTAGCAGTAGGAAGGACAAATGCAAAATAAATGTTGCACCTCTAATGTGGTTGGAACAGCAGAAAAAGACTTTGCCTCCTACCAAGTTCTGAGGGTGAGACATATGGCAAAAATGTACAAAATCCTTTTCTCTTAAACATACAATGAAACACTTTCTTAGGCTTCAGCCAACACCTCCACCCCAAAAGCCCACTGTCTCCAGACAGGCTTTTGCAAGCCTTTCTGAAGTTCCCTTCTTTTGTTACTTCTCTATTTTCCAACTGAGAATCTTCTTTCCTTCACATAGAATTGAGTAAAACAATATTAAGCAACATCTTTCTACACAGGTCATCTGAATTGGCATTATACTTGGATTTTTATTTATGGAAGCAAATTAGACTTAGCTCTCTCTTTCAAGCTACCTAAAAATCAGGCTGAATTCATTAGCTCTGATGAAAGATAAACCAGGTGTAGCTTTTTTTTTTTTTTTTTTTTTTTTGTAACGGTTTAAAAAAG